>VYZT01039568.1:0-36331 GCA_013400735.1 Pomatostomus ruficeps
CTGCCTGATCCACTGCCACACACACCTACTACTTGCTGGCAACTGCTAGCCATGACTGTCCCTCAAACTCAGGGTTAGGGTCTGGGCACAGCCGGGGGCTGTTGTTTTCTGACTAACTCAGAGCAACTGACATTTCTAAAAATGGATTGTTGAAATGTGCTAGTCATAACATTCTGTTATCTTCTTCCCAACTTCACAAAGCACATGCTTAATTCAGCCATTCCATCTAGATGTTTTTTACTGTGTAGATCTCAGTGTCTTTCCCTCAACCATCTGTCAGTGGTACTGACACAGTTCACAGGGCTTTGCAATTAAAAATCAGAATCATCACAACAAATTTCAAGATAAGGGGAAATATACTGAATATTGTTTTCTCTCTTACATACACATACATACATGTGTGTATTTCCATAGTTGGGTCTTTGACTAGATGATGATTATGGGTCTCTTCCAACTAGAGATACTCTATGATTTTATGATTTAAAAATATACAAAACTGACGAGAATGTTCCATTTCTGTTTCTACTCTTTAATACCATTAGGAGAGAGGGTTTATTCTACCCTCCTCTATCCACTGTCGTCCCAATGTTGTACTAATATACAGGAGTTCCCTATAACATGCAGGCCCCAGGCCTCTGGTAACGCTCTTTATGCATGCATGAGAAAAAGAAAGATCTGTCAAGAGAACAGATATAAATACGAAAATACACATGAAAACTAATGGAGACAATGAGAAAATATTAATATGTTTTAGAGATGGTTTATAGATCGACATACTAGCTGTCAACCAGAAACACAAGAGAGCTTAGCACTTCATCAGGAACAACGTATCCACAGAGTGAGACGCAATATGTAAGAGAACGAAGCTAGTCTGTTGAAAATACATACATGGAGAGGAACATATTTGAGACAAAAGTTAGGGAAGAGATGCTAGGACTAGAGAAAAAAGTTTAAGGCCTGCTTTCATGTGAAATTTGCCTCTTTAAATAATTTAAGTGGTACAAATGTACTAAGTTGCATCTGGCCTCAGAAGTCCCAAAATCAGCTAACTTGTTTCCCCACATAAGGCAGCATAGCTCAGGGCCTGACTGCACTGTTATTCATCACACGGCAGTGTTGTAGACAAAATAGTTGTTGGCACATGAGAAGAATGGATTTTGTAGGAAGAAGTATCTTTTATCAGGTAACCTGACATAATGGGAAGCAATAGACAGGCTTCTGAGGATAAAATCTTTCAGAGCAGGAAAACAGACTGCATTATCTCTACTCATGTGGCGTTCCTCTTATAAGATTTTTATAGTGCTTGTAATTTCAGGCAATTAACTTATGAAATATTTATATAATGCTGATTAATAGCATATTGTAACAATATTAGCATAATAATATTGTCATTGCCTAAAGTTATGTGATCTGCAGTAGAAAAACCAGCAATTGGAGATATATAGGAGAGTGGTTAACATCAATAGGAATGTATAGACAAAAAAGACATATGAGATAATACCTTGAAACAAAAGCTATTGGATATCCGTTCAAAGTTGGACTGTTTTCTGCTCAAGTGTGTAACAATTGATATGAACATTATGTTTCAATCTCTGCAATATTGCTGCAACATTTTGTTTTTAATATGTATTTTGGCATCAGTTTCTTAAGGCATATACAGCTTAACTGATGGTACATTTCCTTACCAGACCACACTTACTATATTTTGCATTACTGATTAATTTTCAGTGAATTGGAAAGAGAAGTTGAGGTGTCACAGATAATGAAATTCCTGCAAGTTCCATGAAGAATATTGTTTGGTTAAAGGAGAACACCAGAAAGGGAAAGACAGGCAGAATTCATCTGTTATATGTCTTGTTTTGGCAGCAGAACACATGTACCTACTGGCCAGTCAGCCAAGTGTACTGACTGGCAAATACAAACGTGCACAGCTTTGGGTAGTCACAGCTAATGACTAATTTAATCTGTTCTGTGGTTCATGAAACAACCTACTCTTATAGCTGTATCTGCAGAAGTGTTGCAATACTAAAAATTGGCAAAATTGTTGGTAATGTTGAAGACATATGTTATTCTCTACTATCTAGACAAGTCAACTTCACATTACAAATAGCCTTACAAGTATGTAAAAGCTTCTGAAAGACATTTTCTGTAGCAAAACATCCTACCAAATGTCATGTTGAAATGTCACATTCAGACTTCAATATTCACAATTTTTAACATCTTATAAACGAAGGCTCAGCATCACTGGAGAGTACAAACAACAATCATCTTGTACCTTTAGCTGGTGTGTTAGGAACACTGTGGAGTCCTGGAATAGAGACGTATGAAAGGAAGTAACTGAGAGTACAGCTGCCTAGTGCTGGAAGCTGATCTGAAATGCATGTTTGGCTCCAACCCATGTGGTGTTCCTCTCCACCCCCACCCCATGACAGCACTGTACCACCAAGCAATCAGACACCTGAGGGACCATTTTGCTGAAAACCACTTATTTTCCACTGGGTTTGCCTTTTAATAGGATGAACTTCATGATCTGGATGACCACAATGAGTGGTTCAAGGGTTCTCATTGGGCAGTAAAGGAGGAGTTTGGTCCTTTCACAAACAGTGCAGCCTTAGCTCATGAAACTGTAGTTCTAAGAAAATTCAGCAAACCACTGCTTGTCGTATTTCACCTGAGTGCTTTGCTAAAGAGACACATTGGGAAGACAGGACTGCAGAAGAGGTGCAAAGAAATATATCTGCCCTAATCTGCAATCAACCTAGAATCTGCATCACATTCCCTGTGCTCTGAAGGGACTGAAGTGGCCCAGGAGCTCTGAAGGGATGTTTAGCAAGGCGAACCATTTTATAAGTATGTGAGAAAGATGTTAATATGGGAATACATATGCAGACAGAAAAATATTAGAGCTAATAAAAATTCACTAATATCTCAGTTGTAGCAATAAGGTGCAATGATTTTGGCCCCATTTTTGTTATGGACCACACTGAGGCTTGAATAACTCCTTAAAGCATGTGCTAGAAAACTATGCTTAGTGCCTGCACAATTTTGTAAAAATTCATAAACAAATCACAAAATATAAGCACTCATCTGATCACACTGACTATTCCCTTATAATATTTAGTGTTCTGTATATAAATTTGAACACCACAATAATAAACCTTGGCACTATAAATAGACTGACTTGCAAACCCCGGCTTTTAAAAAGCAGAGTTCTATTCTGAGCTGGAACAATATGTTGTCCTTGGAAGCCTATTTTAAAGCTTTTCTTTAAGTGCAGGTTTTCTTTTTTCAGTGTTTTGTCACCGCAATGCAATGCTCTTATTGACAGTAGTAGCAAGAGCAGAAAAGAGTTTTTTGCAGAGAAGGCTTTTTGTTTGTTTATTTGGGTGTTTTGTAGATATAAACATTGTTGAATGCCTGCAATTTCGTTTGAAGGACAAGAAGAGGTCTTCAGCTCCTCAGATAAAATAAGTGCTAGAAAATTGTTGCACTTATAGTATGTGTCTGTCTGCCCACTCATCTTTTACTCACTTTTCCTGTCTTTAATCAGACCCTGTTGTTACAGAGTAACAGTTTTCTCTCCTAGAAAAATATATATATATATATAGATTGATATATAAACCTTGCTGTAAATTATTAACACTCCAGGATTCTCAGATAATGCAATTTCCCTTTAATTTCATATTACCTCCCGTTCCTCGAACAATGTAGGGAATAAGAAAGAAAAACCCTTTTAACAGAAAATGCCTTCTTAAGTTTGGTAGTTGCATAAGCATGGCCAGGCCCTGAGTTCCATAGGGGTCCCACATGCACACAGTCCATGTCTCCAGCTGGTGCTGCCTGCAAGGCCCCAGGGAATGCCACCTGCGTGGAAAGCAGTAGGCAGACCCTGGAGACTACTTCTCCAGCTACAATTTCGCCTTAATGAGAAGGGGGAGGGGAGGAAGTGCTCTGAATTATAAAGGCAGAATGGGAAACCCCTGAAGTGACAAAATGCTGAATTATTCATTGTGCAGTTTCTAATTGTTCTTGAAGTTAGTGGTACCATTTGTAGCTAAATCAGTTCAACATTGCCATTTTTCCCTCCTCTCCCTCCTTCCACAGTACTAGAGAAGGAAGGGAGAAGAAAAGACATTCCTGAAATGCTTACATCAGTTGCAGTCCTGCAGTGAGCCAGAATTGAAAACCAAATGCAAGTTAAAAACTAAATGTTGCCAGTTATCTATAAGCATACATTACTATCTCAATTCTGAAATTTAATAAAATTTCTCACTAAAAGTCACAGCAGTTATGGATCTACATCAGACCAACCTCACCTGGTGTCCTATTTTCACATTGGGTATCTAGCATTAAGAGCTTCAGAGACAGCAGCAAGAAACCCAGTGCCGGACAATTATTGGCTAAACTGTCCATGAGGAAAATATTTTCTTGTCCTTTATGAAAGGAGATAGTGATTGAACAATGCCTGGATGCATTCTTTTAGTAGCAATGTGCGCTACTAAAAGAAGAGAATCACAATTACACATGGCATTATCCAGAGTAATCTGCAGCTCCAGTTTGAATAGAACTGAAGTGACATCAGTCACAGTGACATCAGACAACAGCTCATTTCATATATTAAGTATGCAGTGTTAGAGGAAAAATTACATTTAAAATGCTCTTTTTTGAATTTTTGTCTGCTATGTCCTACATAAGAAAATAGCTAATTAAGGACATCCACTTGACACAATCTTTGCATGTCATTACTACTCGTTCCTTTATCATTTCACATCTTGAAAACACGTTTCCCCATCTAAATTAACTATTCCCAACCTTTGAATACCACATTTCTGTTTTCCAAATTTCTGTCCTCTGGCTCTAAATTCCTTCTGCCTTTTGAGATGGTAAGATTAGAACTCATTGATTCATGTAATGGCATTATACATGCTAACATGTTGTTTCCTTTTTGACCACCAATGCAGAATGAGCAAAGGTCAATTAATCTGACACCGCTGCTTATCCTTCTGATCAATATTGCCTCATTGTTTCCTTGTTCTCCCACATCTGCCTGTCTGTTGGTACACTCAGATTGAAAGGTTTTTCGGGCTACAGACTTTTTACTCTCTGTGTGTAATGGATGTGCACAGTAGAGGCCTGATCAGTGTCTGGAGATTCTGTTGCAATACAAATAGTTAATATACAAATGACAAAGAATAAAGGGTTCATACTGGTGCCTTAGAATTTAGAATTTTTTTTTATTATTTTTCCCAGAGTGACTTCATCTAATTTAAAACCCAGTAATTTGTATAAATCAAATTATTTACTGGAATATACATTACTTAGCATTTATCTTTATTGAATTTCATTTGCCATCAAGATGCACAACTCATTAGATTCCCTGAATCTGTTAAATGCAAAGTCTCTGAAGGATATTCTGTCTTGGTAAGTCTCTGTGCTGCAGATAGCTAGAAGCTAGGAAGGTATACCAGGAGAAATATAATGTCTGCCTTTCTTCTTGACATGTTCTTTTCCTACACATCTGCTATTAGAAATAGAGTCCTGGAGAAAGCTGATTTATAATCTGCCCCAGAATAGCTATTCTAATATTCTTAGGTCTTTCTGAAGTTTCCTGAGTTGGTTAGTATTAATAGCTGTGTCATATACATATTTTGCCACCTTTTTCCTCTTTCCTTCTGTCTGAAAGTTTTTAACTATGTAAACAAAACAACAGGTCAGGCAATCTCACTTTCTTTTCTTTAATGAAATTTGAATGCCTTTTCTATCCCTTACCAGGTTATTACTCCATGACTATACTGTAAACCTGCAAACCTATCGTTATTTAGCTGCCCCAAGGTCTTTCCCTGTGGGATTTAGCAAGCACTTTGAAAAGCACATTCAATGTTTTCAATCCTGTTTTGCCTACCATTTTGCTTACATACACTGGAAAGTCTTTAGAGCCAAACCCCCACTGTATTCTTGTGTGAAGTCAAGCTTGTTTATTTTCCTTTCACCAGGAAGTTTCAGAAATTATATTTGAATTACTATTTCAACCATTGTATGAGTTATTCAAAGAAAACTTGTCAGTATGCAGTGTTTAAGATCTTTCTCAAAGCAATTTTAGAGATACACATCTTCCACTCAAACACTCACACAAACTTTAGAATTAAGAACTACAAATTACTTTAATTAGAAGTTTCAAACCTCTGTTATACTCACAGCAGCTTCATTCCCAAACTCCAGCACTCAGACACATGTACAGTCCTGTGCTCAGGACCTGCTGCTCATCAGTTTGTCAATTTGTCTGAGTGTCTTTATTTCTGATAATACCTGATCCTTATTATTTTTCAAGAGGTTATCCTCTGCAAGGGGTAGAAATAATTTATCTTCCCTGTAATGTTCTTTTTAATAGCTCTCCCTGATGTTCATGCAAACCAACCAATTAAATCCCTAGAAGCTTTTCTGTTTACAGTGTGCGTCTAAATATTTTTTTTTTCTATTTAGTTATTTGCTATGCAAACTCCATTTTACCACTACACATTTTCATTGCCTGTTTTATGTGTGACATCAGTTGAGTCCCATTTTCTGGAAGGCATCTGTTTGACTGGAGTAACTTTGAGAGCCTTGCCTGGTACCCATGCTACCCTCCCTTCCAAAACACAGGCACACAAACTCTTGAGTACTTGCCAGCACTGTGCTCTGCTCGCTGTTTATTACCTGTACATCCATTGTGGCCTCGGGATCCCAGAATTGTCTGATGGCAATACACAAGAATGGGTCCAGCACTAAGAGCCATATGCCTCGGAACTATATCCTAATACACAATCACAGGTATCCTCCTCATGTCTCTGATGTATTATTCATGAAATGTTTTAAAGAAGCATCATTTTGAAGGGTAATATGTCTTAACACTGTGACAGATTTAAAGAAACAGTACTTTGTCTTTAACTCCAGCTTTTCTGACAGTGACCATCGGTTTCTGTCTGGAAGGACTACTTTATCGTTCCAAGTGTTGGGCAGCTTGAACAGCATCAGTATGTTTCACCAAATTAACTAGATGCTCTCTAAATTAGCATACTCTGACTCTGCAGGTTGTCCATTAACTGTCCATAACTGATTCATTAATTAGGACAAGGTAGAGCACCACCTACTGTTACAAGGCAGAGTTTATTATGAAGTGAAGATAATTAAATAGATAAGTATGAAATCATTTATAGTAACATGTTAATGTTTCCCTAGAGCACTCCATAGCTTGGGCAGTTTAAATTAAAAGGGCTAAGATAATTCTTTATAACCTCAAAATTATATTTTCAAGAATAGAAGCTTTTTTGCAGGTCTAGGAAAAGGCAATTTGAAGTGCTGCTCATATTGAGGTGAAAATAATCTTGACTACTGAAACTTTTCTGCTTCATCTGTTCTTGTCCTGGCCACAGTTTTACTGGCTACATCTACACCAGTAAATTAAATGGGCCATGGATCATTCTGTGGAGCTGAGGCCAGCTGGCAGCACGCAGCTCCTATTGGTCCATGGAGCTAAGCACTCTTCCCTCCCAGAACACAGCAGCCAAGTCCAAATGGCCTATTAGGAATGATCTCCTGTCCCTAGTGACTCCCTAAGTGTGCCCAGGCACAGCTGGCACAGAACGAAACCAAGCTAGGGATCATGCTAACAATTAACAGTACTTTTAATCCCAGAGAGCTCTTGAACCCATTCCTGAACTATTTAGCTTCCCAGCACAAATTTAGTAATTGTGTTTCCAACAGGATGCAATAAATACTTTTGATATATTTACAGTCTCCCAGAATAAAAAATAAATGCTTGGTTCTCTCAGAAGTTATTATTTATAAATTGTAAAAAACCTACAAGTCGTACTTGGAAAACATGTATTCCTTGATCCCAAAAGTGTATATATTCTCCTAACTCTGCCTTAAATGAGGAAGAACCTAACTTCAGCCAGCAGTTCAGCTGGAAATGTTGTCAAGAAGTTAGCGGGGTGGCAGAATAACTAATAGAGAATAAATTACCAACCAGCAGCTGAACTGCAAAAAGCTGGTGTTCATGAAGGAGACAAGAGCTGAGGGTTTGGTGTACCAAACCCCTGACTCATCTGCCCAGAATTTATGTATCTGTGAGCTGCCAGTCATGGTAAGTCACTACACTGTGAAGTCAGCTGCATCAAAGAACTTTTTTGTTTTCCATGGGGCTTTGGGAGGGCTCTTAGAGCTTTTTAGAGTAATCCTCTTTAGACCCATAATGTATGCTAAAAACAAGAGGCTGTGAGTCATTACTTACTGTAAAGTGAGAGGATGGAATAATAAATGCAGATTTCTCTCCATTTCATCATGTTTCAAGAACTTAAAGGAAGATCTTCAAACAAAGGCGGAATAAAATATTTGATTACAGATGAGGCTGGACAGGAAACAAGTATTCCAGTCTGTGAAACACCGAGATGGGTCTCTTGGTTCAAGACTGGGCAAAATACAGAACAGCTTACAGAGCATTAGAGAGGAGGAATCCAATGGATAGAAGAGCTAATGACCAGGGCACTCACCTTGTGAGACGTCTAAGTACATGCTATAAATCTGAGAGAAATGTCATCTTGCTTATCATACTTCAGGCTTAGGACCTAACCACCAGACTGGTTTTTAATATGTGACATTTTTTTTCCTTTTGGCAAAAAATGTGTTTCCTTCTATGTCAGTTTTGATTGGGATAGAGTCAATTTTCTTCACAGTGGCTAGTTTACAATTTGTCCTGAACCCAGTGTTGATAATGCAGAAATGTTTTTGTTATTGCTGAGCAGGGCTTACACAGAGCTGAGGCCTTTTCTGCTCTTTGTCCTGCCACACTGGTGAGGACACTGGGGTTCCATGGGAGGTTGGGTGGAGACACACCTGGACAGGTGACCACAGCTGACACAAGGGATATTCCAGACCATGTGACAACATGCTCAGTATGTAAAGTGGGAGGAAGAAGGAGGAAGGGGGAGAATGTGGATTGATGGTGATGAAGGTCTGCTCTCCTGGGAATGGCTGAACACCTGCCTGCCCGCCCATGGGAAGCAGTGAATGATTTCTTGTTTTGCTTTGCTAGCATATGCAGCTCTTGCTTCACCTGTGAAACTGTCTTTATTTAAGCCTAGGAATTTTCTCAGGGTTACCCTTACACCTCCCTCCCCAATCCTGCCAATGGGGAAGGGGGCAAGCAGCTCTGAGGTTTGGTTGCTGGCTGGAGTTAAACCATGAGACCTTCAAAGTAATTTTTCAGATATACTGCTGGAAGCAATGAATTTCTGTTGAATTGGCATTTTTCAAACAGAAACAATCTTTGCCTGCTCTAATAATGGGTCTGTATTATTTTAGGTTGTTTAAAGAATTTCACTGTGCAAAGTGCATTGCAACAGATATATTATTCTGAAACACTGAAAAAATTGATTGGCTATAAATGTCAACAAAATCAATAACTAATTTCTTTAATGCTGTTAGAATTAAAATAATTAAAACAGCAAGGAGATTTGTTAGTTCTCTTGTGTTCCTGAAGTGATGAACATTAACAAAGAGAGAAAGAAGAAAAGACATAATCAAACACTTGTGTTCTACAACTGAATGGCAAACACACTTTCAAAATTATTCATGTTCTTCCTTATTCAGTCTTCTGAAGTATTATTTACAGTTCATATTTTTTCCTTTACTCAATTCTACTTCCTCTGCAGTTCTATTTCTTAGATTTGTAACAATCTGCTCTCTTTTGTTTTTCTGGAGTATTAATGTTTTTTATTCCTTCAGTACTTTGACCTCTCTTTTACCTTTGTGTTCTATCAGGTAATATTCAACTGAAAGATCCATGTTCTCAGAGAGATTTCCAAAAAATGACAGGGCAATTTCAGAGGTATTACCAATCATTAATGGTCACATTTGGTTTCTTTTTTTTGTTGTTTGATTGAGAGTTTCTTTGATTTTCTATTCATATTGGATTTTTTCTCCCCATGATAAAGGAGACTTGTTATTCCCTTCAGTAGAGGGAAGGAAGAATCTTAAGAGGGTATTCATTGAAAGTTAATAGTAAAGAGCTTTGTTTATGAGTCTAATGGTATCTAGCTCAGAACTTTCTGCAGCTTCTTTAGGAGAAAATTCTCTCTATACCTTAGAATAAAAAATTAAATCATTTTTAACAGTTATTATTTAAATATTTTTGTGTCCACCAAATAATATTTGTGACACATTTGAGACAACAAATACCAGCCCAAAGGAAAATATTCATATATTTCTCATTTACATGATACAGAGCTAGCTATACTGTATTGACTACCACCCTGATGATAATCCAAAACAAAAATAATACAAGTTTTTTCATTTGGTAAAGAAAGCGGTTTATGAACAGCTGCTTTCATGTGCATGGTTTTAACCTTGCCCTAGTCTAGGGAGTAGTTTAATGATATCTCATTCTATACCACCAAAACCCAAAGTTTCTAATTTATAAAATCCAGCAAAAATATTCCAGATTTGCACTGTATATTTTCTAAAATTACTTTCTTGGTCATGTCACTAAGTTTTCAATAGTTTGAATGTTCTCATTAACAAATGAAGCATTTACAGTTATTGGAGTTCTGGAAAATAAAATCGCTCTGTAGCACGGATGAGGCTGACTAGGCCGAGGAGCCAAAAGGAGAGCCAAAATGAGAGACCAGACAGAGAGAGCAAAAGGAGAGGGCAAAAAGAGAGAGGGCAGAACCCTCTGCCTTTATTTATATGTTTTTACAAATCACCGTGGATTGGAGGTAGAAATCACTACCTCTCCATTCCATTGGTCAAAGCATCTATCTATCATATTTCTCCGCCCAGGAGAATGGAATGACAACAACAGAGACAGTTAACAAAACATAGATAGTTGTCAAGAAACCATGGCCATGTTTACAGCAGAATGTGTGAGAAAGTATCACAACAAAGAGAAACACTGAGAAACTGCAAAACACAGGACAACATCGCTCCTTTCTGTTGGTCATCTTTTTCATAATGGTTCAATATTTTAAGATTGAAGGCATCGGAAGCAGTGTAGCAAAATGCATATTTTAAAAATACTTTGTATATGTCAGCCATCATCATCAAATTGTGTATCATTCAAATGACAATTTAAAAGGTGTTAACAGTTCTATAAGACATTCCATGAATATATAACAATTTTATTGTGATATTTGCAAAACAAGTAGCATTTTTTGTGTTCACATGCTTTTTTTTTTAATTATTGAAGCTGTTAACCTTGTCCAGTATAGCTACACTAAATGAATTATGTCATTTCCCCTCCATATCTTTATCCAGTATTTAATTCTATTCTTTGCAATATTGCCAACATCATCAACATCATCATATTTTTATGTAAGTTATACTGACAGATAATGACCTCAATTAAGTCAGCAGGAAAACATGAAAAGAACATCACGATTAGATGAAATAACCATACTGAGTGAGTGAGTATCCTATGCCTAAATCAGAGGTTTCTGTTTGTCCTGACAGAATCAAGCATGACAGAATTCCTGTCAATAAATATGACAAGTTCAATATATTGGCAGGTATTCTTTGCAGAATGAGGTTTACAAGATCCAAACGCATCATCACAAGCTCCCTATGGTGACTCCAATGGTGTCTGCCGTCATCTGAAGGAGAATTGAAAAAAATAATTTTGAATAAATTATGAAAGGGAAACCAGAAAAAACCTCAACAATTATTATAAATTTGTACTGTATAAATATTTCAACACATATTTTATTTGAACAAATGTGTCTATAATTATCCTTCTTTACACTTCATGTCTTTTAAAAATTTGGGTATGTTTATAGCTGTGATACATATAAATAATATTTTCAAAATTTCATCCAGTTCTTGGCCTCCATCATGTCTGAGGTTCTTACATCTTCCTTGTTTTAATTAGCAGTCATTCTTCTTGCTAATGACATGATGGAAAAAAGGTATCTGACAACTTCCAGTATCACTATTTTTAACGTATTTTGAACAGTACTCTAATCTTTGAATTCTATCAGAATTTGAATTTTACCAGGCAACACATGGAAATGTGCTTGTTTGGGGGTTTCTGGTTTTTTGTTTCATTGGGGATTTTTGCCAGTTCTGAATAAGTCTTCATTCTTGCAAGCATGACATACTAAACAAGATCTTCAATACCTACCTGCTGGATGCCTGGCCAGTTTCTTTCACTGCAATTACAGTCTTGGCAAGTTTTTTGACACAATCATGAAGCCATACCTCTGTCTGGCATACAGTAAAACATTATATAGGGTAAATTACTATTAATGATCAGCACTTAAGTAGCTCTTCAAAATCCTGCAAGCACATTAATTGATTAATACACAGCACTTGCACTGGAAGTGAAATTCCTTCATAGTAAAGTCACAATGTACTACTAGAAAGTTGTGCTATAATTACATAGAGCTCTTTCTTTAATATTCTTTATTTGGTATGAGCATCTGTTTTTCCCAACTGTTTCAAAACACTATGAGCACTTACTTGCTTTATTTGCAAAGTAACTAATCAAGAATAGTCAATTCTTTCTATTTAAAGTAACTAAGATTAAATTTTTACAAACTGAAGCAAATGATAAAACACCAAAAACCTACCAACATTAAATAGGGACCAGACCCCTGCATTAGGATTCTTTATAAGTTTAAACTTGGAAAAAACAGTCTACTCTCTTTCTATTTATCACAAATCTAAGCCAGGAAATATATTGATCAGATTTTCCTGAAGGAATTCAACACCTGACAACTGGATGGATCAATATATTTCTCAAATTTTTGTATACCTCCAAACCCAAAACATTTTGGTTTTTATTTAGACTACTATAAAACTGTCTCCTTCCCACAAAAAGAGATGACTCCTACAACATAAAAAATGCAGAAGTTCTATATACATGTCCATAAGCAGGTAACACCTGCAAAGCTGGTACTAAAAAAAATAGCATTGCGATAGCAAAGTCAAGCTTTCCAAACTTAAGTAAGGACAGTTTGCCTAAGCATTCATAATGTAGTTCTCCATTATATATCCAGTATAGAAAAGCCTTATTTTTGGTTAGTGTAATATTTTTCTATGAGACTGGAAGCTCAATCAACAGTGTTCACTTAACAAGTAGCTCGTTAATATTTTGCCTTTTATTGTTCCTCATGGCATTCTGTGCTTTGTCTACTGCATGCCACTAAAATTCTTCACAGTAGAAGACATCCCTTTGCTCACAGCCTTTTCTACCATTAACGAACTTACAAATAAGACAGTGGTGGTTATACACTTTCATCCCAATATTGTGAGCTAAACAATAAAGATTAGTATTGCAGATAAGGTACTAAGATAGTAAGAGGTGAAAATTCTCATTAATCTTGCTTGAAAAGTCCTGGATGTTTAGTATTATGCAGCCCTGCTCAGGGCTATATGTATTCAAAGATCATTTAACAACAATTTTGCAGAGAAGTCATTCTGAAGAGAAAGTTTAAGGCAACTTTTAAACATTACAAAGCACCCCTAAGGCATAACCAAGAAAGATTTTTTCCTAGTGTTTGAGACAGGATTTAATAATATTACCTACAGGACAGGCTTTGTGCAGTCCCTGACCACACCTGTTATATATCCATCAAGTTCTGTAAGGAGTGACACAAGGTACCTGCAGGCAAGAGCATCTTTCCTTATGTAGCTTTGATTTCTAGCCTGCACACTGAATGGAGGCCTGAGAAAAAGGTTCTTCAAAGACTTTCCGAGGTCTCAGTTATGACACATGTATTTGAAAATTATGTTCTAGAGCACTGAAGGTTATCTCACAACACTGCTTTGGTTCCATTTATGAATTTGACAGATGTGGTGTGAAAAGTTTAATTTACAATAACTTATATTAGCATTAAATCAAAAGCACTATATTAGAATTGAATTTATATTACACACTGCATTAACAATCAAATTTCTGAAAACCTATCAAACTTATGCAACTAATTAATTCAATTTACTTAAAAACATATTGCTAACTGATCTGTAAAGTAACTTCATATATAATACATGTAATACAGTAAGATGGGTCATCAGAACAAAGCAAAAGTTTAAGACCCAAATGTCTAGTCTTCTCTAACAGCCCTGCAACCCTTTAAAATCTTTTTTTAATTATATTTTTTTAATTTTTCAAAAGGTTTTTAAAACTGCAGTTGCTTGTACTTAAGAAGGACAAAATAAAAAGAAAAAAAAGTAGAGGGGGAATTATGTATTTACGTCTGTTTGGTTTCCACAATGAATTTTAGGCAGTTTATGCCATGATTGACTGATAGAATGTAATGCCTTTGGATCTTTTTCTGCTTTCATAAAAAGACATGTGAAGAAGAATTTAAGGTAAAAGTGAAACTAATCAGATAAGTTTTGCTGGTTTTCTACTTTGTATTTCACTCAAGTTCAAAATGAATGGTCCAAGATCACATTTCTGCCATAGAGTTGAGAGACTAGGTAAAAAATTTTCCACTCCAGTACCCTGACACTAATAATTATTTGCTTCAAATCCTACAATACTGTACATGAGAAATAGAACACAACAACAAAAAACAAATCTGTTGCTTCCTAAACACTACTCCAAAACGGCTTTTAAAGATGCAAATAAAATTCCATGCAATAGCAAGCACAGTGCTAAGTGTTTTTTTAATTAAATCAAATATTACCATTTCTAGAAGGAGGAATTTTATAAGATAATTTTACATATCTAATAAAGACAGACATATATCTTCAGCAAAAGTGGACATTTTTTGAATGGAATATGTTGTGAATTAAGTTTGTCGGAGCTAGGTTTCATGGCTGCCTGACATAGGTCCCAAGTTGTTGCGATGCCACCGGCTGGGGCACTGGGCGTCCGCTCACGGTTCCAGGGGCTGGCGGGCTGCTCTGAAGGCACAGGAGGGCTGGCGAAGGTCCAGCAGGGTTTCACCCAACCCACCGATGGTACAGGCGCGCCGGAGAGACAAGCGGAGGGGCTTTCCCAGATGGTTTATTTGGCACCAGGATCGTGCCAGGGAAGCGTTGGCACAGCATGTTACAGTTACATAAATACCAACATGAGGGGGCAGGGGGAGGATACAAACATCCTATGAGGTAGGAGTGTGGGGTTTGAATTTGGCGGGCTTTGTATAGGATTGCGCAATACAGAGCCCTACAGGGGCGGAAACCAGATACAGGGGCGGGGGGGAGGGAAACAGCAGTGCCTGGCCATGAGGAAAAACCAAAACTTGGTGAACAGCACACCGCAACACCAAGTAGAATAAGTTCTGAAATTCCCCAGTTTCTGAAAGATTTCTGCTGCACAAGAAAGGGCAAAAACTTGTGTAAGTCAATCTTGAAAGTGGTGCTTTATGTCAAACAAAAGCTTATGGAAACAGCTTGTCTCGAGAGGTTTCTGACACACTGAAACTGGCACTGGGGAGCAGCTCCCTGAGCTTTGGACACCAATTCAACTCCAACATACAATCAGGAAAGTGAGTTTCAATATGAGAAATTTCATTTTAACCCACTCCTACCCTACTAGAACCCCCAAGTATATTTCTCTTCAGTTTTCTCTTTTCTCATACCATGAGACATCTCCAATTTTTCACAAAACTAACATGCAGCTATGTCTTATATACATAGAGTATAAGGAAGACCACATAAATATGTGTCAGAAATTTATTTTAAATTTTGATTTATAAAACAAACTTGAAGAAAAAAAAGAACAAGGTGTTTCAATTGTATCAATTTATACATTTATAACAGGCAGACCGAAAGATTCTACTAGGCTAAAATGATTTTACCAATACTTTTTATTACACGTAATTTCTTCAGTTTTTATTACTTTGCTTAATCACCAGGGATGACATTTTCATTACTAAAACTATTTCTCAAGTTTTACCTCTTACACAAAGTTTAGCAAAAAGAAAGGCAGTTGTTTTAGAGGATTAAGACACAGAAACACATATTATCTTGCCAAAGTTAACAAGAAAGTTTTTACCTTTTTTGAGCTCTGGCATTTTTCTAGTTCTGGATGAGGGAAGGAAAATTTATTGATATGAAAAACTTGGGACAAAGGTATTTTCCATCTTAATAACCCATGTGAATGTTCCTGGAAAATCCCTGATTAAGTACTTTTTATAGTGAAGGACAAAAATCTCAATTTTCCACACATTCTTCCTCCCTTGAACATCAATTGGAGAACTAAAAAGTATTTCCTTCAATTTCTAGGACCTATTTTGGTGCCAAGAGTTGGAAAGGAGGTTGAAAAACTTCCCTGAGGTCCTCCATAACCCTATCACAATGAGTAGACAGTCCAGGAAAGTTCTGCAAGACTTCACCTGTTTTGAGAAGTCCCCTTATCTCAAGGATGATTATAGAGACACAGAAATATCTCAAGTGTTAGCTTAAAAATCATAGCAGGGTAGTAGTGCATTAGGTATTAATCCTGACTATCATAACTTATCTGATTTTTCTATATATAAATACATATAGAAAATTTCAGATGGAAGATACATTTCTTCTGTCCATCAGAACTCACATGACTTTTGGCAAATGCAAGCATGGAACCTTTTGCAGTTCAAAGCTTAGAAGATAATGTGAAGATACATGTGTTAAACATCTCTAATGTTTAATACATCTCTAATGAACTTTCTTATATAATTAATTGCACTTCATTTTTAAGGGGGCACATATAGTCAGCAAGTGGGACTACAGTGCGTAGAATTACTTTCTTTCTATTGCAAAAGTAGAATTTATCCCATATATTAAATTTAATGCCATAAAAGGTTTAAGGGCCCCCAGCTATTGTCTTTGAATGAAGAGAGAGGCCAATCTTGGAAGACTATCCCAACACTTCCATCAGTTCTCTTTCCTACTCTCATGTTTTAGAGCCTCTACTACAATTTAGAATACACTTAGTGGTCAGAAATGACAATAAAGAGGAGGGAAGGAGAAGAATAACAGTCCTCCAAGTAAACAGGTCACCACAAGTGACTTAAAATATGTGGCATAATTTAAAAATCAATCTACAAAGGCATCATTAAAATGCTGTATGTCTGTATGACCTTTATTTAGCAAAGATAATTTACAAATGAATAGCAGAAAAATCATCACTTGCATTCCCTCTATGGTTTCTGCATTTTGCCTAGCAATGTATTTGTTATTTTGTGCAATACTTTAATGATTGACTTTACAGTAGATCATTAATTTTCTAATTATTAAACGCAATTTCCAGTCAGGCCTTCATAAATTATATGTGAGTCATCAAGGGCTCATGAGTCATCTTTTTGTGCTACTGAATTCATAGCAATAAAAATTTGCTGCAGTGATTATTGACATTTATAATTAATATATAAAATATAAATGACATTTATAATTTATAATTGATTGTTAAAGATAATAAATCATCTTTAACAATCAATTTTCTTATGACAAGTCACATCTTATTTTTCAGTTTCTCATGATCACTTCAGAAGAAAATGCAAACTTTTAGTTTGTATTGGGTCCAGTCTTGGTCAGAGAAGTTGTAGATATCCTATCCCTGGAAACACTCGAGGTTAGGTTGGATGGGGCTCTGAGAAACCTGACCAAGTTGGGGATGTCCCTGCTCTTTGCACGGGAGTTGGACTAGATGATCTTTAAAGGTCCATTCTAACCCAAACTATTCTATAACTCTCTGATTTTAGACTACATGAGTTATATGGGTTGCTTCTAGAGCTAATTGGCAAGTAAAACTCTGAAAAATTATGAATCCTTTGTGAAAAATATATGACTAAAATTATATCAGTGCCACTTGAGGGATAAAATAACCCCAGCAAGCTGCAGCTTATAATATGTAACTCACTATTAGAAGCCTACAGGATCTCTCCAGTGGGTCAATAGTTTCTTAGCTGCAGGATTCTTTTCTGCCTCAGATCTGAAAATCTGCTAATTATATTTCCAATAAGGTGCAGTACAATAGTGTTTTTCAGCCTCCTGTCCATGGACTGCTTATGGTGCATGATATCAGAACACACAACATACACATCCATGAAGCCACACATTTTGTTTCAGTGCTGCCTGCCTCAGCACACCTGACTGATTCCTGTCTCTATCTGCAGGCATGCACTATTAGACAGTTAAACCTGCAGGCAGGTCACATGGAATAGTTTTCTGTCTCAATAATTTCAGTGGAAACACTTGCAGCTATAGCAGTTACAGTTTGGTACTGAAAAACTTGAGATGTTTTCTGAAACGATAAGTGCGTTATTTGTCACTCCCTCTATACCTGCTGAATCATTAAATGATCATAAGATGCAAAAGCGTTTGCAGACGTGTTTCATAAAGTTTACGCAAAACAAAACCTGACGAGTTCCAGTACAGCCTAAGAAATGGTTTCATGCTACCAATATCAAGCAGTGATGCATCATATTGATGTTAAGCTTACCAAAAATTTGTTCTGGTATCAACTGTACAATTGGCTGTTTCTTCTCTAAGAATACCACAGTCATCATTAGGAAGTAAATGGACATCATTATCTGCCCTTTCCTGCCTGGTATTCTTGAGAAAACATCCAACTCTTTTAGTCCCTGGGGTCAGATAGCAAAGACATAAAGCCAGAATTTATCTAGAGTTTGATTTAGATAGAAGAATATTTTACTTACCAGTGCAAATTCAGACAATTTGTATAAGCTTGTTGTTGTTGTTGTTATTGTTGGTTTGGGGGTTTTCTGGGGTTTGTGTGTCTGTGTGTGTCTGTATGTGCATACGTGTGCAAGTGTGGAAGAGAGTAGGGGGATTTGGGTTTTTTTTCAAAGCGACATCTTTTTTTTCCTTCTCTATGTTTGATACACAAAGAAATGTGAAACATGCAACCTTCTCTGTGGCTTTTATCCTTTGTGAAAGTTACATTCATGAGATCTAGCATTGTAACTGTAGTAGAACATGATATGTTATTCAGCTGGGATTCTTGAAGTCAAGTTGTTTACACTTCTCTTGTGCACTTGTAGTCTCAGTCCATAGGTTTGTTTATACTGCTCTTGCCAAGCTGAAAGCAATTCTGTCACTGTGCCATAGGCTCCTACAGAAGATTTAGCATTGCACTGAGTTGAGTCAGTGGCACTGGCAAACAGCCAGATTTCATTACCACTTTAGGTTTTCTGGCATTTAGCTAGTGGCCAGGTCAGGTTGCTATAAAACATATAGCAGAGAAAAGCTGTATCTTCCTTTCATATTTAGTTTATTAGAGCTATTATTTGCCCAGAGCATTAGGTGTATATAAACCCTCCTGACTAAATTCATTACATGTAATAAAGTTGTAAAGCCCTGATTTGGATGCCTAAGGATCACATATGGATTTTCTCACCTTTGATAAAACTAAAAAGGTAAAATTTATTAAAATAGAGAAAGTCAGGATCCTTTCCAAGTTTCCTAATTATTGATTCGTTCTCTGCAGAATAAAACCATGCAAGGAATATATAGTCTGGATTTAACATACAACTTGGTTAAAAATTAAGCAATTATCACTGACTCTGATGAGATTTTCTGTTATCATTTATTGTGTAAAAGCTTGTCCCTTAAATATACTAATGCTTATTCATTTCTACACATTATTAATTCCTACTGATTATACTAGTAGTTTCCACTTTAGTTTTCATTTCCTTCATATTTCAGTCTATCTGAAAACTTTGAAATTTCTCCTAGAAAATGAAAAAGAAATGCTACCACAGCTCCCCTTACCGTCTCTCATGTTGGTATTTGGAAGAAGTTGTTCAAATCTCTACCATGAACGAAGTTTTAAGCAACTTAAAGCATCTTGAAGTGCATTCTAAGCAGCTGGAAATTAAGAGGTAAAAAAGAAAGTTCTGATAGGATTTTGAAGTTTTAAAAAGTGAAACAAACTGATAAAAGAATGAGCATGATTAGCACCAAACCATGCTGGAGAGAGAAACAGACATTTTTGTGAATCCCTGACATGTTCCAAACCAATTAAAGCAGCCAGTGTGGTACAAAGTGTTCGTATGTGTGTAACTGTAACCTTTCAACGGTTCTTGGGCTGGTTGCTTCACAACACTTTGGCTCTTCTGCTGATCGTAGCTCTCTTGTGGGAAATCACAAAATGCACGTTGGGCAAAGTACAGATGAAGTACAGAGCAGCCTGTCTCAGGAAATGGAGAGGACAAGGGGAAATAGAACATCTTACCTAATTCTCTTTAGGTTTTTTTTCGTTCATGCTCTCCCCTCCCTCTTTTCCTCACTTCTGCCTCTCTTGCATATGCTATATCCTTTAACAAAGGTTTTTCCTACACAGAAACACTCTTATGGAGCACTATTTACAGAGTAAAAACTCTGTCTAGTTTATAATCCAAAATTAAGATACATGTCTAAAATTAGCATAATCTCATTTCAGTTTGCTCAAAGTTCTATGTCTAGTGTAAGTTGTTAATGTAGACTCCCTCTGTAAAACAGAAAAGGAAAAAGAAATACATCTGTATGTCCAGAAATCAATCTATCTCACCTGAGACACATTTTACCTGAGAAAAATCACTATCTGAAATTTCTTTTTTTAGCTCCTAGCTATAGAGGAAACCTAGACATACTGGGCAGATTAAACATCAAAATTTCAGATGGTTGAAGATAAATGAGTTGAAACATCTCCTGTGTTTTATCCAGACAAGCTTCACTCCAGTCAAGCACAAACAAAAAATCCTATCTGCGACACATTTATTAAAAGAGAGAGGGTGAATACATTATATGCTGCTAGAAGCTTTTAATACAGTATGTGAATGTGTGGGGATGAATTGCTCAGTGAGTGAAAACGGAATATTCCCCTTTGCAGTAGAAAGATGATCATCTTTCAAGGACATGTCATTTCTCTCCCATAGATACCTGAATTGTTTTTATTAAAACAAGGGCATGGCAAGCATTGCTTTGAATGGATGACAAAGCAGTACCTGTAAATTTCAAAAGGGAGGCATATATCTTAAATCCACTTTGTGCCTTATAAAATTATTAACAATTATGGGAAGGGGGGAAAGAAGCCAATTCAGTCAAAATAGAATTCAGACTTATATTGAATCAAAAATAAGTCTGTTTATAATCTCAAAGACTCCATAAGAATTACTTTTTTTCCTGGGATATGAGTTTAGAGGTGTTTAACCTATGTTAACATCCAAACCATATAAGCCATACCATGTCTCTAAAGGCATCGAGGGGAGCCTCAGTGGTACAAGCAGATCCCCATTCTGGAGGAGCTGCTGGACATTAAGCATGGCTGTTTCTCAACCCTGTTTCACTACATCTGTCAAAAAGATGTAGCTGCATTTTATTGGAACAACAGCACTAAAGAATACTGATTTCTCTTTACCAATAATCTAAAATCTAATTCCAATTATACTATAACATAAGGAAAAAATAAAACTTGAGACAGTCTATTTTGCTCTATAAACCTTTTTTGAAAGGCATGAAAAAAAAATTGCATTCCATGACATCTCTCTTTGCTGCTTTATTTGTTGATGTGTCCAACAGCAGGCATACCCATCTACTCTGCAGTTGCCCTCTCCAGAAGGCCCCAAAGAAGAAAGTATATTTAGACTCAGAAATGACACTTTGCTTTGACAAATTTTATTAACTCAGATTAGCTGTTGTAAGGACCAAATGTTCTCAAGAATGAACTTTTCTTTAATTTATTTATTCAAATAAGAAACCATTCCACCCTCAAGAAAAGCTACAACTGAAATCATCCACAGAAAATTGAAACCAAACACTTACAATTTTGCATGCCAGTTTTTGTCCTCAATGAATCTGCAGCTGAAGCTCATATATTGTATATATAAACACACAAACAGCCTCCCACACACACATATGTACTCAGATGACAGAGACCAAGCAGAGTAAGAGAACAATAGGTCAGACTGTTCATGAAGCTACTTTACCCTGAAAGTACATCAAATTTGGCTGGTGAGGCAGCCTATCCAGCTTCAAGCGGACTAGTGAGTATTTTAGATCTCCTTTTAATTTTTAAGGTAGCAGATGTAGAAAGGGGATCCATGTGGGAATTTTAACTGCAAAATTCAGAACTGGTTGGCATCTGTAAACCTGACCCAAAATTGCAAAACAAAACACATTAAGAGTCTATTAATAATGAAATTACATTCAATAGCAAAAGGTTTCTATGGAAACCAAAAGTAAGACTCTAGTAATAGAAACACTTATTCTGGCGGCAAGGAGTACTAAAGTATCACATGGAATTCTGCTTTCATATAATGTGTCTGCTGAAAGGATTACTTATACATTATTAAATCCTAACCATAGTTTTGTGATATTTTGGTATGAGGAGCCAGTACAGTAATTATAGTTAATGTACCTGAATAAATGTAGAGTTCAATCAAGCAAGAAAGATATGTTACACCTTTGTGTAATTAAAATTGTGCGTAACTTTATTTTTTGCAATTGAAATGTGATCAAGAATAGATGATGTACAAACTCCAGCTTAGCATACAATGCTAAAAGCAAGAAAATTAACCAAGAGCACATTAGAACTGGTGTAGCCATGTTCCAACTCAAAGTAAAATAATCAGTAATGCTTTCTGGGGACCGCAAAACCGCCCGAGGTTCTGCAGGACAATTATCTAGTGCCCTTGGTCAGAGAGACGGTCGCAGAGGAGTGGTATTTCTTTGTCTATCTATTTACCTAGGTATTGACTCCGCAGTGGAGGGCAGAGCAGGGAATAAAGCAGATAGAAGTAAAGAAGTGAGAACGGACTTACTGATAGCATCACCCAGGTTTTATTGTCTCTTCAGGATGCTATCAGAAAGACCTCGATGGGGGTGGTTACACAGAGTTTTAAGGGGAAAGGAAAGGGGTGGTCAGAGGGGAAGGGTCCAGGGGTCTCATCAAATCACAGATTGATGTGGGATGATAGTTCTCCAATGAGTTCTGGGCAAAGGCGGAACATATTTGCATTAACCAATTAGTATAACAGAACAGCAGAAGTTTCTAGTAACTGTTGAATAGTAAAACAATGTGATGAATATTAAAATAACAGAGGTGGAACAGAGCCTTTGATTGACAGGGTTAAAACGTGGCAGTTAGGGAATTTCCCCTAGCTCACTGCCACAAATCAGGGTTTCTCAGTACACATACTAATCCATACTTCAGCTATTCCATGAAGATGGCATAGGCAGAGGTAGATATGAGGTGGAACAACAAGTCTTCACATTGTGGCAGCTTTGAAGAAATAGGTTTTACTTCCTCCAAATGGATTTAAAAAACAATTTTAAAGTAATTTTCTACAAATTGAAGAGGTTTCAGAAAGGACACCTAGTGATTAATCCCTCTCACAGACTCCAATTTTTTCATAACTGAGCACTTTAAAAAGTTTGAGAGTCAAATTAGAAAGCTGTTGCATGTTTATGTTTCTCATGTCTTCTTGTAAATGGAGAGAGTGTGGTTTCATATTCTAGTATATCTCACTCTTCCTAAGGTTTTTCCCCCTCCTATCACTATTTTTCCTCCAGTCTTTCCTTCTCTTTATTTCTTCCTTAAACTGATAGAAATAAGCAGGGGAAAAAGTGTTCTATATTTTTCTAAGAGAGTGTGATTTTTCTTGTAGTGTATAGCTCTTAGTCTCAGGGGACTAGAATTGAGCTGAATGTAATTTAGGCACTCAAAGGGGAGCTGTAAGGAAAACTTCTGACAACTTTCCTTCACCTGTGTTCTGAGAAAGAAGCAGCTATAAGTTAACTCCTCCCATCTGAGGTATAGCCATTCTTTTCTATACTTTGGAACTGGGAGGATTAAAATCAAGGTTTTTCCTCTCATTCTCAGTTGTTTCTCCAACTGTCCGTTTGCAGTAGAATGTGTTAGATGAACAGAGTTTTTCTTTCCTCTGGTGAGTGCTGCATTTAGGCCTTATTTAGATGAGAATAGCTTTGAAATTTTCTTACAGCCTTTTCTCACAGGAAAGAATCTTCATATAAAAGTATGTCAAGAGTTTTTTCTGAAGCATCCCTTACTAAGTACAAGTTCACACTAAGTATTATCATATAGTAAGCAAAAGAATTGCAGTTCCTAAAAATAGCTTTAGGTAGAGGTTCAAAAAGCTTCCTTTCTGCCCTCTAGTACTACTTAAAAATGAAGAATTAATTCCTTACTTGTCGCTGCGCTGCGGTTGCCCGGACAGCTTTTCTACTGGTCCGCAGAGGCGACAGCAAGTAGCGCTCGGACGCTCCGACACCGCCTGCGCCGGAGCGCTCAGGTCTGGCACTCCGGCAGGCTTTAGAACGCAGCTGCACCGTCTATCTCTGCTAGTCAGCAGCAGCCGTCGGTGAAACAGTAGCAAAATGGCAGAAGCGAAGAGGCGGAGGGACTCTCTCTGGTAGCGATCACTCAGTTTATTGTAACCTGCCGCGCAGGGGATACAATGTACCTGAATGCGGAGCTGGGAGGCGGGCTCCGGCTGCCGGGGAGAGAGAGCCCCGAAGCAGCCGTTACACGGGATTATAAGGGAAGCAGGTGTGAGGGGGGCGTCCAGGGAATAAACCAATGGGGAACATACACATAGGACAGGGGGCCAATAATTTTGAACTGGGAATCAGTACATTAACGTCAACCAATGAGAACGACAGAAAGACAGAACTTTCTAGTAATACATGAATATTAAACCGACCTTATGAATATGTAACTAAACTTGAGGGAAAAGGGGTGTAACTCATAACTTGACTGACAGCAACCAAAGGCGGGAAAACTAGGGAAGATCGGGGATTTCTTCAGCATCACTTTCACTCTCCCCCTCTGGCTGCCGTGGGGACCAGTCTCGGTGGCTGCTTCACCACCACACTTACTTTTTAAATTTTTTTTTATTTTCCTCCAGCAAAGAAAAAGCAGCCACCTATCTTATTAGGTAATTTTGAACATTAAAATCTATCAATAGATATGTTCTGATGTCAATAAGATATAGTTGGAAATGACTGCAAAATGTGAGCAAATAAATCACATGTGACTTGGAAAAAACAGTCTTTGGTGGAGCCCATAAGACTGAAATACTAGCACTATATGGTAACTATTATTTGTGAAATGACCAGCTTTAGCAACCCTTGGTGCCCACTTTGAGTGCACTGCCAATAGTCTCCTACAGCCCATTGGAATCTTGACCTCTTCACAAACTAATTTCCCCCAAAATTCCATCCCCAGTAGCTGGATGCTTATTCTTGGGACCCAGCCTCCCAAAAAAAGCTATCCCCTTGTAACAGGAATCAAGATATCCCACAGTCTGTGCAGCAGACACATTCTTCATATATGCAGAAAATAAAGCAATAATATTCATTCTTGTTAAAATATTTTAAATAGGACAAATATATCCTTATATGACCTTCTTCTTTCTCTTTATTTTTTTAAATCTGAAGTTAAGTTTCTTTGGTAGTAGAGGTAAGTTTTCATTCATCTTGGTGGACACTGAAAAATAATGCAAGCACTACAACAAATGATGGTTCTATTTGGATATTAAAAACATGAAAAATTTTAATATAACACTTGAATTATCCTTTTCAAACTGATTTTTAATTTTTTTATTATAAGTTTTTAAAAATTGTATTGCAATCGGCAATAATTTTAACTATTTTCAGTTTGTTAGTGGAAGAATATTTTACCAGCTATTCTCTTGGTGAATATAATGGTGCATTTTTGATTAGGAATCTGGGGGAGTTGTGTAGAAAAGAGTACTGTATTTGACATCATCACATGGTGATACCATAAAAAGGCCAATTCAAATTTGTGTCTCTTGTGCTAGCACTGATGACACTGATGCCTGAGAGATGGAGGCTACCTAGAACAGAGGCTAGACAAGATTAAGTGAATAAAATGGGTATTTATTGAAGGGTCTTCAACAGGTACACCTCGGGCAGACAAAAGCCCTCTCCAGGAAAGGCCACACCCAAGATGGACCCCGGGTCATGAGTTTTCTACATTTTTATAAGTTTTGATCAATTTACATATCAAGGTTCATTGTCCAATTACAGTTTCAAATGATGATGTAATTCACCCCAAGTCTGTCCCCCTTTTTAGAGCTTTAGTTTACATACTTTGGGGCCTGGAACAGCAAGGTGTCCTTGAGTCCAGGCCTAGAGAGGATTTGTTATGTCTAACTAGAATGTGAGAACAGGAGTTAACAGACAATATGGAGTTTTAGAGCTACACTAAAGCAGTACAGACTCTAAGAAATACAAAAACTAAATCTTAAGGCATCAACACCTTAGTTGGAACCAGTACAGTTGGAATGACTAATGGTCAGAAAAGACACACTGAAATCAGAACAGATGCAGAGAAAGATTAAAAGAATAAACAGAGAAAATGGGAAGACTTCTGATGACAGAAGCCTGGAAGTATTTAGGCTTCTAAGTCTAGGACAAAGTATTTAGTGAAAGATCTGTGTGGTTGGTTTATATGCTATACACACATGATTTCATATATGTGAATATGTCCAGTCTAAAGAAAATTATAGATTTACACGAAACCGTGTCAACACTGCAAACATCATACATGTGCATACAAATGAGTGTCTTAGGCAACTCCCAGACTCCACAGTCTCCCCAGTAGCTGGCATGTACTTGTCCTTCCAGCAGTCAGCTCCTCCCCAGCCACACACCCGTATCTGTCTCAGACTTACAACCACTTCAAAACGTGGTTACTGCTTCAAAACCAAGTTACTTAATCTGCTTGTGAGCTAGTCCAGATTGATATTTACCAGCAATCACACACTGATGTGCACACCCTCACTCCAGGTGCTGGTCCCAGCCCTTTGATAGCTGTTCTAACTGCAGCTGCTGGTACCTAGACCTCCACTAACACAGATGCACATGGAATAGAGACCCCCTTATCCAGGAAAATAGAAATGGAGTTTGCTGAGATGCCAGGGCAGATGGCAGTGACTGGGGGCAGGACACAGTGAGACAAGAATACTGACAAGCCCAGTTTAAACATTTCCAGACCCTTTTAAGCTCTTATCCTTTTACTTTCCCTTGCCTGATCCTCCCCTAATCATCTTCATCCCTCTCTTTCTTCACCTTTGGTTCCTCCCCCTGAACAACCTGTACTAAGCTTTGAAAAATCCCTATATGCTCTTCACTGTATCCTGTAATGTCACTCAGTCTGCACATTCCTCCTAAGGTCTGCTCTCATTGACTCTTCTTGAAGTGTTTCATAATCACTGGCTTCTTCTTGAAGTGTTTCATAATCACTGGCTTCCAGGAGTGCTGAAGCTCTCCTGGAAGGAGCCAGGGCAGAGTGTCCCTGCCTCTGACTGGGCTATTGAGGTTGTTCTCCCTCTTACTGCATGTCTATGCTCCTTCATGTCTGTGTGGATGAGCCTCTTATGAGCCCATCACCCTCTTGTGACAGCCCTGGGAGCAGCTCTGTGTGTGTGGAGATCCCCTCCACAAGCCAGAATCAAGCATGCTTTGCCTTTTGGTCTGTGACCCAGGCCTGGGGCACCCTGGGGAGGCTGTGGTTTGGCAGTACTGCAGAAGGACACTGCAGGAACTGTACTGCCCACCTGGCAGGGGCACCGGTGCTGTGCCACTTTCCCTTTTCCTGAAGTGCCTCCTGCCTTTAGCACCTTTCTGTATCCCGTCCCAGATCCACTTTGAGAGAAAAGTGAAGGACTACCAAAATCTTACAACCTCACACTGCAAATCATGCATAACACATGACAAACCATCTGTTAGAGCCAGCAGGATGTATAGAAGGGCTGTAGCTATGCTGGTGTGTTCAGAGCTACATACAATATGCATTTCCTATTAACAAACATGCATACAGGGTAAAACCCATTAAGTTTCTTGCTTTACATCAGTGAGACTAAAAGCAAAGACAAACTTCCGCTCTTTGTCTTGAGGCAAAGGTGTAAAGACAGAACTTAGTTGACTGACATTAATCAGAGAGAAACCGATAAGCCATCAGAACAAAACTGAACACTCATTCACAAACATATACACACAAGTGAGATATTGATTTTCTCCAAAATAAATTGACGTTATGTTGGTTGGTAGTCTGACAATAAGCCATTCCATCTTAGCATTCAACCTACCTTCATTTCGAACTATTATAAAATGTAGATACACACTATACATATTACTCTGGTGTGGATACTACTTTACATAGAAATAATATTGTGCAGGCATAAACTTATAATTTTCACAAGCTTGTAACAATTTTATTATCCTGGAATAAATGTAGGTAACATTTACAAAAGGTGTAAAAATGGTAGTCTTTTTTCTAAATTTCACATCCATTTCAATTCTTCTCCAGAGAGTCTGTCTGTAAGCTACCCCTGTGTTGTCCTGAGTTTTGCAGTTTTTCAATGTTTCTCTTTGCTGTAATACTTTCTCAGGCATGCTGTTGTAAACATGGCCATGTTTTTGCTAACTGTCCTTGTTGTTTTCATTCCATTCTCCTAGGCGGAGACATGTGATGGATTTTTCCTTTGACCAGTGTGATTGAGAGGTGGTAATTTCTACCTCCAATCCCCGGTGATTTCTAAGAACATATAAATAAAGGTCAGAGGGTTCTGCCCTCTCTCTTTGGACCCTCTTTTGGCTCTCTCATTTGGCTCTCCTTTTTGGCTCCTCGGCCTGGTCGGCTACGTGTGTTTGTGTCCATACAGTGCGACATCGACACCCCTGAGTATACCTCTTCTTTGAAAGATATCTCAACAAGCTCATGCACATCTTTATAAATGCACAAAAGCCAGCATAATATGTCTAAAAAACCAGGAAAGGGTTCCTTTCAGAGACAAATAAAATCATTTTTTTCTTGACTGAAAAAAATAAACAGTGTCACAAAGCCACTCTGTGCTGGAACCTTATCACATTTTCTTCTCTGCTCTGCATGCATGACAATCCTCGAACTACTGTGGTAAATTATTTTTATTGATTTTTTTTTTCTAAATGAATATGTTATTAAATATAAAACCTATCCTTATAACTTCAATATACATAACTCTTTATGAAAGAAATTTGTGTTTATAACTTCACAAACACAGATCTGCATTTTTATACAGAGATATCAAAGTACTTCAGTAAATTCCTTATCAAAAACTGTCTTCCCACAAATGAGAAGAGACTATGCAAGGCACAAATCTGGCTCTGGAGACCCACTGCACACCAAGCTAAAGTCAATTTGTCTGATTCGGGCATGTGACTGTTTTGAGGAAAACATGAACTGGAAAAAATGGTACACACAGGACTGAAGGGCTTCAGAGAATGAAGCTACTCTGTAAGAAAGTTTTCAGAGATGGAATAAATGCCATTATCACTCAGCAAGGGGACTTTGGAGATTCATACTTTTTACTGTAAATAGTTGCAGTATGAATGGCTTTACAATCTGCCCAGAATTAAAGGAAATATTTAGCTACACCATGTCTTCCAAATGAATAGGAAGAACTTTCCCCAACTTTCTGCAGAGAAGGAGTTAACTACTCCTCTCATCCTCACCACCATTTCGTTATTTTATTTTGTGAGAATATGATACACTGAAACTTCCCTACTTAAATTATATTAAATTTTTTGTTCTATAAGCTTTGATCAGTGAATTAGCTATTCCAATATTTCAACTGGTAATAATTATATCTATTGGTCAGTTTTTGAATATTAATATACTTAGAAGAATATGTCTGGAATTAAAGGGTGTCTTAGAAAAAAAGGCCAAGATGAAAAAATGAATAAAAATACTACTTCTCAACACTTCTCTATTTCACAAAGAGTTAAAGTGCTTTGCTAAAAAAAAAAAAGTTGATAGAATTACATATGTTTTGAAGAGGAGAGGAAATGAAGTATCTTACCCAGAATCACACAGCAAATCAATTATGAGCAGGGAATTGACCAAGCTCATAACTGAAAAGAATGTTCACACTATATATATAAAACAGACCTCTTTTTCAGTTAATGGATTAGACTGATGAGAATCTTAGGACAAAGTTTTAATACTGTAGTTTAGAAATCATCTCCAAAATAAAAACATCTCATATTTCACAGAAGTATATAAGCATTCAATATTTATACAAACTAGAATACTTGCAATTCTTGACTTAGGATGAATAGGACTTAGCGAAATACTAAAATATCAGTGTGTTATCAATGCCATCCTCAATACAAATACAAAACACAACACTGTAACAACTACTGAGAAGAAATTAACTCTACCCTAGCTGAAAGCAGGACAATAATGTCAAAGTCAGTTCAATTATGGACAAAGAGAGATAATTTTATTAAAATATAACCCCAAAAATGGAGACTAGTAGCAGAAGTCGTCATTTAAACCTACCACACCAGAAAAAAAGAAAACAAACCAACCAAGAAAGTAAAAGAGTACTTGTATTTTGGAACACAAGCTGAGTGTCTGTCAGTCTTTACTTTTGTTTTCAGGTGAAACTATGGTCTGAGACTGTGGCATGTTCAAACATTATGGAAAAGAAGGGTAGACCCAGGTATCCTGAGTCTTATCTAACAGATAAAAAAGCATTTAGAGTTACAGTCTGACCTCATTAGGTAGGTGAGTGCTGTATTTCAGTCCATGGAGGGCTTTCTGAACTCTGACAAGTGTAGCACATCTGTCAGTCTTTTCATGTTTCTCTTGAAGCCTCGTCTAACAGCTGTTTTCCCTTGGCACCTCCTTGTGTCCTTCATTCTCACATTCCTCCATCTCTTTTTGTGTTACCTTCCAGTCTCAGATTTTCAGCAAAATCCCATTCTCTTGGTAAAGGTAGCCCATAAACTGATTATTTCAGAAAATGCTTTTAATTTGACAATATATCCTTTTAATTTGACAATATATCCTTTTAATCTGAGGATATATGCATAAATTAGCTTTTTAAAAAAGCTACTGCAAAGATTGGATATCAGTATCCCTGTGATGAATACGGAAGCAAAGATATACACAATACCTTAAACTGAGAGGGAAATGGACTCTCAGACTTTATAGCTTGTAAGAATAAGAATGTAGCACATGACCCCAGGAACAAAAAGACAGATTCAAAAGTTATTAGAGTTTAACGGTAAAGGGAAGAAACAGTTAGATAGATAGATAGATATTAGATAGACAGATAGATCAACAATTGTTTCCACTGATTTTATCCATTACATATTCATTATATAAAATGCTGTATGATTTTAATATTTCTAAATTGTATGTATTTTATTTTTTCCTAAAATCTTGCCAGTCATCAATGATAAAACTCACTGGCATTTCTTACTTTAATTCCGATTATGAAAAGAAAGATTATAGTATGTGTTTGAATTTCTAACATTATATACTTAACACTTGAAGAAAACAGCAAAACAGCTTCTTTTGTGAAGTTAGAACATTATTTCCATATATTCCAGCATGAAAAAAGCCATTTAAGTTTTAACAAGTAAATTCATAGGTATCACATTATGTTGCTGGAAACTAAAGTGGTTAAGAGGCTGGATGTGTCAAGTAAATTGAATTATTCACTAACTTCCACAGAAATGGAAGTGTATATGTAGGAATCTCTGTGTGTCTGCTGGACGGTCGTTCGGGACAAACTGAGATCTCTATGTTGAGGTTTTAGAACATGAGGTTTATTGCAGAAGGCGTGGGGAGAGAAAGGCTTACTTGGGGCTGCAAGGCACAGCTCCAAGCAGGCCGGAGCAGGGAAGGAAGAAAGCAGAATAGAGTGAAGAGAGCCGAGTAGAATGAGCAGTGCAGAATCAAGAGAGCAGTTTAGAGTGACCAGAATGAGCGTTTACAATACAATAAATCATCTTCTGTGTTGAATATTTTGATTTCCATTGACCAATCTAGAATAAGCTACAAATCTTATAACATTTGCCTACAGCCTATAAGAATCATTACATTAGCCTATGGCGTTACACTTTAAACTCCAAANTTATTAGAATAATCAAACCTACTTTACAGAGTTCTTTTAGCCACGGTGCAAAGCTCCAACCTTCGAACAAACTGTCTAGCCAGGATTGATCGTCTGTTCTGATTTGGTTAGCTAAATCTTTTAGGTTTTGCAGCTGTTTGTGAATGGAAACAGAATGATCAGATAAATTCATACAACACAATCCTTCAAAATCTTCGCAGCCATGCCCATGTGCTGACAAAAGAAAATCAATAGCAGCTCTATTTTGTAGAGTGGCATGTCTGATTGCCTCCTCATCTGTCAGCAAGTCACTGATCATTGTGGAAGTGGCATTAACTTCCTTGCTGAGCCAACACCCTAGTTTGTTTAACTGTTTTAATGCGACTGAAGAACTTAACTGAGGTAAAAAAATGCTTGTATCTATTCCAGCTTCCCCAACATGTATATCTCATACAAGACAGTCCTTGAAGTGAGCCTGGAAAGAAGGGCGGGATGCAAGGACAATGACAGCAGCACTTTTCCACAGAACATACGGAACATTTATCAGCATTTTTTTCATTTTTAAATCACTATCATGCATGTCTATCTTGCTTAGTGTGCATCTGCCTTCTATGAAAATCATGAATACACTCCATAGCCAATAGTATCCAGCAATAAATATTTTTGCCACTTTGCTCACTACATAAATACTATGTGCAACAAGTTCTCTCAGTTTGAGGAAGCCTTTCCCACCCTTCTTTGCTTCCCTTGGAAGGTTTTGAGTTTGGGGGGTTTTTTTGCCTTTGGCCACACTCATTTCCTCTTATTGCCAGGAATAATTTATACAGATTTATTCCAAGCATCCATAAGTACCAGATATAATCCATTAGTTGAAAAAGAGATCAGTTATTAAATATGTAGTGTGAGCATTCTTTTCAGTTACAAGCTTGGCCAATTCCCTGCTCATAATTGATTTGCTGCATGTAAGATACTTCCTTTCCTCTCCTCTTCAAAACAGATGTAATTATTCTTCTCCAGAATGAATAGACAACCAGAACTTCTTGTAAATGATAGCAAAATACACGCAATTCAATCTGTAACCTCACTGAAAAGGCTTATTTGTCAAAAATAAAATCATCTTCAACCTGCATAAATATTAAACTAAATTGCATAAAAAGTCATCTATTACATATATTGAATTTCTTTTCAAATTTCAGTGCCAATAAAAACTTAATTATTTTAAAATACACCAAGGAGACTGAGTTTGTTTTGCTAACAAAACCAGGTTTAGTACCAGCTGAGCCTAAGTCTTACACTAATCACACTTAACTGAATGATAAAGGGTCCGTTCACATTAAACAGAGAGCGAGATTCCTCAAATATCTAATTATGCCACATTTCAGATTGTGCTGTACCATTAGAGAACAAAATGATTTTAGCTTTGTTTGCAAACTAGCTGTTTACATTTATACTGCTAAATTCTTCAGGGGTATGGACTGGTCTCATACCCTGAGGCTACCCCAGATATCTCTCCATGTTCCTACAGTACTTAGTGTGTAAGTGTGCTTTTAGTTTGAATTCTCTGATATCATGGCATATGTACATTACATTCTTTCAGAGCAACATTTTTTAGAGTGAAACCAATAACTCACTGCATGGCTTAGGGTCCCGAGTGTAGTAGTGGGCCTCAATTTCCCTGGCCAGCCTCTGTTGGAACCTTTGCCAACAGTTCCTGTCCATTGGCCCAGGAGAGCTGGACATTCGGGGTAGCTTTGCAGAATAGTTTTTTTTAATTATTCTCTGTCCTCTTAACTACTTTATATTCTTCTTAGGAAGAATTAGTGAAGGAAAACATGTATCTGAAATTTTATATTTCGCATTTGACAATCACCATTGGGTAAAGAGAAATCACCAGGGTTTAAGGTTCTCAGACAATATATGACAACTCCATAACTACATGAGCAATAGTCAACACTGTTACTCATTTACTCATATTATAACAGCATTTATTATTTGTGAGGATATTCACCTTCAAGCAAGAACTTTCCAATCAGCAAATATGGGAAAATTTCACTAAGATGACCATCGAGCTGGAGCATTTCACCTATGAAGACAGTCTGAGAGAGCTGGGGTTGTTCAGTTTCGAATAGAGAAGGCTTTGGGAAGACCTCATTGTGGCCTTCCAGTACCTTAAGGAGGCTTAAAAAAGGAGGGAGAGGGGCTTTTTATATAGGCAGACAGTGTCAGGACAAGGGGCAAAGGTTTTAAACCAAAGGAAGTAGGTTTAGATTAGACGTTAGAAAGATACTCTTACTCAGAAAGTGGTGAAACACTGAAACAGGGTTCCCAGAGAAGTTGTGGATGCCCCTTTCCTGGAAGTGTTCAAGGCCATGTTGGATGGGACCCTGAGCAACCTCATCTAATGATCATGGAATCACTAAAATTGGAAAAGACATCCAAGATTATCAAGTCTAACTTTTGAACAAATATCATCCTGTCAACTAGACCAGAACACTAAGTGCCACATCCAGTCATTTCTTGAACTCTTCCAAGGATAGTGATTTCATCACCACCACCCTGGGCAGTCCAATACAATGCTTGCCAATCTGGTCAGTAAAGAAATTCTTCCTGATTTTCAACCTGAGCCTCTCCTAGAGCACCTTGAGGCTATTTCCTTTTGTTCTGTCACTTGTTGCCTGGAAGAAGAATCCAACCCCCACATGGTTACACCCTCCTTGCAGGCAATTGCAGAGAGTGGTAAGGTCTCTCCTGACCCTCCTTTTGTCCAGCTAAACAACCCCATCTCCCTCAGGCATTCCTCACAGGACTTGTGCTCCAGACCCTTCACAACCTTTGCTGCCCTACTCTGGATACACTCCAGAACCTCAATGTCTGTCTCAAAGTGAGGGACCCAAAGCTGGACACAGCACTCCACAGTACTTGAATTACATCCTTGCCTATGGCAAGGGGTTTGAACTAGGTGAATTTTAGGGATCCGTTTCCAGCCCTAACCCTTCTATGATTCTGTGAATCTATTCTATTTTGAAAATATTTACTAATTAACTGTCAGAAGACACTATGAAGTGGGTATGGGTTATCATCTCCAGTACCTTTATTATAGATGAAAACACTTGCAGGAAAACTGCTGTTTGGTTTAGATACTTATTAACAATTGCAAAAGCTTTTTATATTGAATCTGAACATATTTGGTATGTGAATTATCAAGAGACAGTAATAAGGAAACCTTCTCCCCACCCAGACCGTCTTTATGAGCAGTCTCACATTTTAATGGTTTAGTTTCAGATACAATCAATACTGCCATCCCTTTCCCTTACTACAACAGGAACTTTTATCATCAAGATATAATAAATAAAAAAAAATCTTGCATAGAACAGAAGAGTTTTCATGGATATGAGCATGATTTGATATATTAATATATCCTATAAAAATTACACTAACCTAATGGACTTTGCCTTTAGAGATCTAATAACCATCAGGGAAACAGATTTACTGGAAGACTTTTCCAACACAAATTTTTCTGCTGGCAAAGATGTGAACACAAGCGTGAAGGCACTACAAAGAGACCAGCTACAAGACCAAAACACAGGCAAGACCGAGGTTTTGTGGGGCTGCCTTTGTATAAAGCAGTTGTATATATAGTATTAATTTAGAGTAGTTCTAGGCACAATTTTTTCTGAAAACAACTGTGTTGATCACAATTTGCTTTAAAAGACATTCAATGAGTGTTCTTCAGCTTTTGAAGTAAAATGGATATCTGTGATTTCCTCTGGTATTAGTGTTGAAAAATAAAAAAATAAATTATAGGTATTAATTTAAAGTCTCTTTGTTCTTTCAAAACCAGGGCACTGTACCCAATGTCCTCGGATCTCACTGAAATATAAAGAGCAGAGGGTTCTCTCCAGAATTTCATTTCTCTCAATTAATTGATAAAAATTTCATCCATTTTTCCCTGGACAAGAAAACCAATATGTTTTGATGTTGTTTTGCATGTTGACTCCAACATATCAACGTTACTGAGTAAGAAATGTTAAGTCAATCACATAGAGATAGGGATTTGTGTTCAACATACTAGAACTTCAGATAAGTTGACAGAGCCAACATGCTTGCTAAGAATTCAATATACAGCATTTTGCTATTGATTAAAGCATTCATTACCTTTCTGGTTTTATTACCAACAGGTCATGGTTATGCTTAATTGATGTTTCCATATTTTTCTCTACAATTGCAGATTCACAAATATAAAAAGAGGCTAACTGCCGTTTAACGCTTCTCAGGGACCGCAAAACTGCCCAGGGTTCTACGGGACAAATATCCAGCACTCTTGGTCAGATAGACGGTCGCAGAGAAGCGGTATTTCTTTGTCTATCTATTTACCTAGGTATTATCTTTGCAGTGGAAGGGCAGAGCAGTCATTGTTAATAAAGCAGATAGAAGTAAAGAAGAGAGAACGGCTCCTGATAGCAGTAGCCAGATTTTATTGTCTCTTCAGG
>VYZT01039571.1:3391-18306 GCA_013400735.1 Pomatostomus ruficeps
GACCCCCCAGCTGCCCCCGCCGTGGGGCTGGCGCTGCCCTGGGGGCCCGGGGGTCCCGGCCAGCCTAGGATGTAGCGCGGGTGGGACAATAAACCATGGCCGCGGTCTGAGCGCAACGGAGACCCTCTGAGCACCCGGGACCCAGGGGACAGGGACCCTCTGAGCCCCTGGGACCCACTGAGCACCTGGGACCCACGGGACAGGGACCCTCTGAGCCCCTGGGACCCACGGGACAGGGACCCTCTGAGTACCTGGGACCCACGGGACAAGGGATTCAGGGGACAGGGACCCTCTAAGCACCCGGGACCCTCTGAGCACCTGGGACCCATGGGACAAAGACCCACAGGATAGGGACCCTCTGAGCACCCGGGACCCAGGGGACAGGAGCCCTCTGAGCACCCGGGACCCACAGGATGGGTACCCTAGGGGCAGCAGTGCCCCACAGCAGGGTGGGAATAGGGGAGCCTGGTGGTGGCTGTGCCGCATGGTGGGATGAGACAGGGGTCTGGGGGTGACTGTCCCCCACGGCTGGGTGGGATGGGGGTCCCGGGGTGGCTGTGCCCCACGGTGATGCCAGGGTGGGACTGGGCTGGGGCTGGATCCCCTCTGTGGGGTGGGGGTGGGACTGAGCCCCCCATCCGTGGGGCTGGGTTCTCTCTGTGGGGCTGAGCCCCCCAAGCCCCAGGAGCCTCACATTCCCCCCACGCCCCCACCCAGTTCCCCCCACTCGCCTCCTCAGGGTCCCCCCCACCTGAACCCCCCGGCTCAGCCCGAGGGGGCTCCCCCAGGTCCCGGTTTAGGGGAACACAGGGAATTGGGGTCCGTCCCCCTCGGCCCGTCGGGGGCTGAACAGGTTTATTGAGTTCCAACCGATCCGGATCCCTTCAATCAGCCCGAGGAGAAAATCGAGGAATAAACCCGGGAGAGGCGGAAAATCCGTGTCCGGAGCTGTCCCGGGGCCCCAGATCCTCGTGGATGGCGGGGCCGATAGGAGAGAGGCTGGTGTGGGGCTGGGTGGCTGCACCAGAGTGTTCCAAAAATCACTTCCCAAACCATCCCTGGTGCTGCAAACCAACCCCGACATTCCCAGAGCACCCCCAGCATTCCCAGATTCCCAAGCCCTGCATGGGGGCCTATTCCCAACCCACTCACCCCCGGATTTAGGGAGGGGAGGAAAAGGATGAGGAGCAGAAAGAGGAGGAGGAGGAGATGGGAGGATCCACCCGGTCAGCCCTTGGAAACCTTGGGGAAAGGATTTAAGGGAAAACCTGGGAATCTGGAGAGGGCCGGGCCGATCCCACGCAGCTCTGGCAGCTGCATGGAGGGGGACAAACCACACGGAAGAGGGAAACCCTTGGGAATTGTCCCAGAGCGGGGTGGGATGGTGGGATGAGCCCCCCCCCGAGGTTTGGGGGTTCAAGGCACTTGGAGCGGGGCTGGGGGGGGGTCTCGCCCAGATCCCAGGGGGCAGCGACGGGAGAGGAGCATCCAACCTCCCTGGGGTCACCCCCGGGTCACTCCCCGGCTCCTGCTGCTGCTCCGATGGTTTTCGGGGTTTTCTTAGGTTTGGATTTTCATTTAAATGTTCACTTTTTATCCCAATTTCACATCAATATTTCCATTTAATTCAATTTTACTTCTCTGGTTCCAATTGCAATTCCATTTCAATTTTCAATTCAATGTTTAATTCCAATTCAATTTTTAATTCAAATTTCGATCCAATTCAAATTCCAATTCCAATTTTAATTTCAACTTTAAGTCCAATTCCAATTTTAATTCCAATTCCAAATCCAATTCTTATCCCAACTGCAGTTCCAACCCCAATCCCAATCCCTCTGAGAATTTCCCACTCCCCGCTGGGCCCCCGGGCCCCGCAGCCCTGGGCAGCCCCGTCGCTGCCCCCCGCGCCAGGGGAGCCATTTCCACACGTGCTAAAACCAAAACATACAAAAATAACCCAAAAGTCGTTAAAATCCCGGGAAAACCCACAACGAGACGAGCCCCAAGTGCCGGGGGAGTGTGGCTTTCCCAAGCCCCATCCCCGGGAGCCGGGACGGGGTTTCTCGGCGGCGGGAGCGGCCTCGGCGAGGGACGGAGCCCATGGATGGGTGTGGGCGTCGAGCCTAGAACTCGTCGTGCCGCACCAGCGCCTCCCCGAAGTCCGTGGCCTGGCTGCCCACGAACAGGTCCGACTTGTCCACGATCTCCTCGCGCGTCAGCTTCCCATCCTGCAGGGAACGCCACATCCCGCTATTTCCCTATCCCGCTATTTCCCTATCCCGCTATTTCCCTATCCCGCTATTTCCCTATCCCGCTGTTTCCCCATTCCGCTGTTTCCCCGTTCCGCTGTTTCCCCGTCCCGCTGTTTCCCCGTCCCACTATCTCCCCGCTCCTACCGTCCCGCTCCCTAAATCCCACCGGAGCTGCTGCCCCACCTTGTCCTGGTCGGACTCGTAGACGAGGTGCCGGGCCTCGGCCTCGGCGTGGTCGTAGTCCGAGGGCAGGATCCAATCCTTGGTCTCCTCCTTGTCCATCTTCCCGTCCCGGTTCTTGTCCCGGAATTCCACAAACTGTTCCCGCTCCGTCTTCACCCACTCGGGCTCGTCAGCGTCACCGTCCTGGCTGTACATGTCACCTGGCGGGAGGGCGGGATCGGGATCAGCCCCACGGCCCTGGCCCCATCCCAAGGACTGACCCAAAGCCTTCTGTCCCCTAAATCCATCCCCAAAACCCCCAAGCAGCATCCGGGCCCTGATTTCACCCGAAAATCCTCCACAGGGGTGTGGGGGCAGGAAGTTGAGAGGGAAGAACATTCTGAGGGGCAGGGACAGGAAGGACGCGGCGGCAGTGGCTCCCGCTGGACGGGGACACTGAGGGGACATGGAGGGGACACGGAGCGCCACAGCTCCAGCGTCTCACCGATGTACTCCTCCAGGTCAATGAAACCATCGCCGTTCTTGTCGATGTCCTCCATGGTTTCCTGCAAGGAGACGCCGGCGTGAGCTGGGCCGGAGCAATTCCTGCCCCTTGGTGACCACTGAGGGGTCGGAACTTTCCAGCCAGAGCTTCCCGGAATGCCCCTGCGCCAGCCCCACCTGCACGACGATGTCCTTCATGTAGTCGTACTCCTCAGGGTGCAGGAAGGCCGTGAACTCCTCCTTGGTGGCCGCCAGGTCCCCGTCCTTGTCGGCCATCTTGAAGCGCCGCTCGTCCCGCACCATCATCTGTTTGTAGTTGAAGCCATCGTCGGGGTCGGGATCGTCTGGGAAGGAGCACAGGGAGCAGCCGGGTCAGCCCAGACAGGGGCAGGGCCGTGGTGACCACCAGCACAACACAGCACAACCTCAGCACAACCTCAACACAACCTCAACACACCGCACCCTTCTCAATTCCACCTCAGCTCAACCTCAACCTCCTCCACTCAACCTCAACGAAACCTTCTCAACCTCAACATCCTCCTCCCAACCTCAAACTCCTCAACTCCACTTCCTCCATCTCAGCACAGCCTCCCAAAGCTTTGCCAACCGCAGCCACCGTGTCCCTCCCGTGCCTGCTGCCAGCAGGAGGAGGAGCCGCGGCAGCCCCGGGATCATGACAATCCCAGGGAGAGGCCCCAAAAGACAGGGCTCGGGGGCTTTGGCCGGCACGGCCAGAGGCTCAACCGGAGCTATTTTGGGCGGGGAATGTGTAAGGGGATCTCGCTGGCTGCCGGGGCGGTGGCAGGGCCAGGAGGCATCGGCCGGGTGGGATGGCGGGGCACGCGTGGCCACTGGCCACGGCCCCGCCGGCAGCGGGAGCAGTTCCGGGACACGGGGCCAGCAGCGTCCAGCAGTGTCCAGCAGCCCATGGACACCGTGGATCCCGGGGGACACTGCCGCACCCTGGTTCAGTTAAACCAGAGCCAGGCTAAACACTGGTCTAAAAGTCCCTGTGTCCCCACTCTGTTACCTGGGACAAAGGGCAGGCATTGGGGAGCCCTGGATTAAGGGATTTGGGATTAAGGAGCAGTCCCGGGGCCATTAAATACCCAAAGATTCCAAATTTAAGGCAGCTCTAGGGCAGAATGAACCCCAAATTCCCCATTCTGTTTGCCTTGAGAAGCAGCACAGCCCCAAACAAGGAAACCTTCGGGACCAGCGCCATTAACAGACAATTCCTTAATTGCTGTTGGGCTAATTAATGGGTTTGATGGGTGGGTTAAAAGGGGTTAAACCCTCTCAAAACCCCCCAAGTCACTTCCTGGGCTGGGGGAGGTTTGGGGCAGCAGAGGGAGGGGAAGGAGAGCCGGGGAATTCCTCAGAGCACAGCAGCAAAACCACAAACTCAACCCCACATCTCATCTCCCGGGATAAGCATTCCTGGTTTCAGATCCCACCATGGGATTGAGGAATTAACAAAAATAGGAATGATGATAACGATAATGATGATTATTATTATAACATTCTGATTTTGAAGGGAGTTTCAAAGGAATTCCCAGTCTCAGACGAAGCTCTCGGACATTTACCACTCGATATTCCCTGCATCCCGGGATTCCCCCCAGCAGAACCCCACACTGCTCCGCGTCTCTTCTGGGGGCCACCCAGTGACTCATCCTGGCGCGTAATTAATTAATTAATAAAACCACTCCCAGCACCTCGCTTTGCTGACAAAACACCCCATTCTGGACCCTCTGGCGCGGCCGAGGGCGACGCCTGGCCCCACGCACCCCCTGGCCATGGGTCAGCGCTCAGGAGGCACCTCCAGAGGCGTTCCAGCCCCGCTCCGGCCAGGGAGGGGAGCGAGGAGAGGAGAGGGAAACGCTTCAGCAGCAAGGAGCTGTGGAAAAGTCATTCCTGCCGAGAGGAGCCGGAGCCAGGGAGTGAGGCAGGATCCTCCCGGCGCTCCGTAAGGACACAAGTATGTGGGAGCAGCGCGAGTGGAGGCTCCGCCGGGGCCTGCCAAGGGCACTCGGCCTCCAGCGCCGCTCCAGGTTTGGAATCGGCCGTGCCGGGGGCTGGGCACGCCCCACTCCCTGCTCCGACTGCGGAGAGGAATTCTCCATAAGCTCATTAACGGGGTGCCGTTAATTCAGGGTTTTCTCACCCAGGTTTCTCCTCATTAAGGCTTTTCCTCATGAATGTTCGTATTTTTCCCTATCCAACACCTGCAGGTCCTAAATCCCACCCCAGACTCCTCAAACAGCGCTCAAACCCTTCCCAGGACCTCTCTTCCCCCTTCCAGGCTGGATTTACACCGGCAGATTAGCCCAGACCCCAGAAATCCAGGGAATGGGGAGGTTTGGGAAGAGCTGCCCCAGCCCGCGGGGATTTCCCCAGCCACCAGCACAGCAAATCCAGATCCTCCCCGATCCCGAGGGAGATGGATGAGCCTCCTGTGCAGCAGCTCCCCCTCTGCACATCCCGCAGTTTGACTATTTTTGGCAATATTTAGGAAATTAGAGTGGATTCGACACTCCAGAGCTGCAGCTCCTCCGCCCGGGCCGGCCTGCAGTGCCGGAGGCCAGAGCTGGCACAGCGCTTGAGGGTTTAAGGTTTTAACCCCAAAAGAGCTGCTGCTTCCCACACTCCCAGGGACGTCTGAAGCTGTGCCACGCTGCTGGCCCCGCACACAAAATCCCCAAATTCTGGGGTCTAACACTGCTCCCAGGACAAGGGAAAGCGATTAAAATACCTGCTAATGGTTTTTGTGGGTTTAGGGGCGCACTAAACACTGAGGTGGTTTCACAGCCACAGGTCAGTCGGTTCCACCTGCAGGTCCCAAGTGCCCCCACAAACCAGGAGAGGGCCAGAAACTCCCATTCCCACGTGCCATTAATCCCAAAATCACCTGGATTCTGCCCAGAGCTGCATTTGTCACCAGGGACATCAATAACACCCAGATGTGGCTCCAGCCGGCCCTGGCTGTGGCAGGGCCATGCCCTACACGATATCCCCGTGCTTATCCCAGGGGACAAATCCATCCTGGGTCAGCCAAACGCTGCTGCACCGCTGCCCCATGATCCCAACCACGGAATCCTCTGGGCGTCCTCAATCCAGGCCCTGAACTGCCCCTGCACCACAACCCCATCCGGATACACGTTCATCCCACCCACGTTCAGGATACAACTTCATCCTCATCCACCTCCATCCCAGTGTCATTCCATAACCCCATCCCAGAGTCACTCCACAACCCCATCCCAGAGTCATTCCACAGCCCCATCCCAGAGTCACTCCACAACCCCATCCCAGAGTCACTCCACAGCCCCATCCCAGAGTCACCTCACAGCCCCATCCCAACCCGCTCCATCCCAGTCATTCCACAGCCCCATCCCAACCTGCCTCCATCCCAGAGTCATTCCATAACCCCATCCTGATCCGTATCCACCCACTGACCACTGTGCCACAACCCCACCCCGATCCATCTCCATCCCAGTGTCACTTCATGGCCCCATCCCAGAGTCACTCCGCAGCCCCATCCCGATCCGTGACCACCCACTGACCCCGGTGCCACGAGACCATCCCAGAGCAGGACGTCTCAGCTGCTGGCCCCAGGCCAGGCTGATCCCCCGAGCCAGGACCTACCCAGGATGTATCCGTAGGTGGCATTTTTGTACTCCTCCCAGGAAACCAGCCCGTCCTCGTTGAGGTCGTGGCCCTTCCACTGGCGCTCCACGTCCTCGTAAATCCAGCGCTTTTGGGCAAACTTGATCCAGGCCTTCAGCTCCTCCACCGTCACGAACCCGTCTCCGTCCTCATCGATTTTCCCTACAATCTTCCTGTGGGAAACGCAGAGAGATCCAGCAAATTTAACAAAAATGAGGGAGGGAATGGGAAGGGGCAGAGGGGGCGAGTCAAGGTCATTACAGAATTTGGGAATTCAACCATTTGGGGAGTTTATCCTTAAAACCAACGTAAGGTTCAAAACTTCGGCTCAGACATGAAAATCACCGGCTCGGCTACTTTTGGAGCACTCAGGTTTTGGTTTCTTCAGAAACTGTGAGTTTTGGGGGGAAAGCTTCCTTTTTAGCCCCTGGGAAGGACCCATCCACGCATCCTTTAACCAAGACGGCACCAGGTGATGAGCACTGAGCCGTATTTATATTAAAAATGGGAATATTGGCTCTGCCTCTGCTGGCGGTGCCAGGAGAACGCTGAGGTGGTTACGGAATTTGGGAATTTAACCATTTGAAGAGTTTATCTTTAAAACCAACATTTGGGTTAGCTGCCGAAAAACAAGGTCAGCTGCCAAAACGCAGATCCAGAAAACACCGGCTCAGTCATGGAAATCACCAGTCTGGCCACTCCTGAACTTGGTTTCTTCAGGAATTGTGAATTTTAGGGGAAAATCTTCCCTGTTAAACCTCAGGAAAGCTCCATCCATGCGTCCTCCCACCCTGCCGGCACCGGGCAAGGAGCAGGGAGGCGCATTTTTGCTAAACCCGGGAAGTTTGGCTGTGCAGGAGCAGGAATCGGAGCCGCCCAGGCCCAGCGGAGCAGAGCGGCCCCGGAGCAGCCGGAGCCGGGCCGGTCCCGCCCGCTGCCCGCGGGAGCAACCGGAGCCGCGCGGCCCCGGAGCCTGGGATCTTGGGCAGCTCCGTTATTTTTAGCAGCAGCTGTAGGAAAAGCCGGCAGGAATGCGGGATCCAGGGGCAGATGGAGCGGGGGGTGGGGGCCGTTTGATCCGCCAGCCGCGCTCCCCGGAGCGGACGCAGCTCCGAGCGGGGGAAGTTTTGGGCTCCTCGGATGAAAATCGGGGATAACGGCCCCAAAATCCTGCGTCTGCTGAAGCAGGATCCTGGCTTTTCCTTTTTGGGAGGTTTAACAGAAAACCGTTCAGGAATCCTGAGCTCCAGCCCAGGTATTTGATGAATTTTAGAAGACAGGTGGAAAATACGGAATTTTTAAACTTTAAATCACCACCAGGACTATTAATTCCAAAAATATTGACGCAAAGGGAAACCTGGAGCCACCTGTGCTCACACCCAGGTTTCCGTGTTTCAGAATTGCCTTGTTCAAGGAAAATCAGGAATTCCTCCGTGGCACAAAGGATGTTCCTGGCAACGGGAAGCTGGAGAGAGACCGGATGAAAATGTGGAAAAATGTGGGATTTAGTTCTGACAGCGAGGTGCCAGAGTGGGGGCAGTGGGCAGGGCTGGGAGACCTGAGTGATTTTACAGAGAAATACATAAAATAAAGATGTAAATATGAAAAATAACTCATCAATAGTTACGTAGAAACGTGTAAAATATTATAGAAATATTTCAGAATTTTATAAATCAATATGCAAAGTGCCCCTTCCAATATTCCTGATCAAACACAGAAATACACAAAATCTCACATAAATATTCAGAATTTTCCATATAAACATATAAAAGTACTATAAATTATTATAAATATTATAACCAATATTATAAAATTCTGCATAGAATTATGTAAATTATCTGAACATGAATATTAAACATTTGTCCATGTAAATACATAAACCACAAACAAATCTGTCAAATCCTTCCTGTTTCAGGGAAACAATTCCATGTTTCCCTCTCCCAAGAAGGGATTTATCAGGGCAAAGGGATTTATCAGGGAAAATCCCTGGAACAGAGGACCAGAGCCGGCAGGGGCTGATGGCCACAGGAGTTTCTCCAGGAGAGTTTGTAGGGGGTTAATTTGGGAACAGCTTCCCGGGGAAGTCAAACCCTCTCCGACTCCGGGCACTCAGGAAGCTCCCAAACCTCCTCCCCAGGCTGGTCCCGCGCCCGGGCCGGCACCAGCTGCTCCCGGCTGCTTTCCCAGGGCAGGAGCCACCAAATCCCAACATTTTCCCAAAGCCCCATCCCGCCCCCCTGCACGGGAGCGCAGCAGATGTTGGGGAAGGGCCGGCAGCTGCGCTCGCCGTTCCCACTCCCCGATCCAAGGGATCCGCGTGCCCGGCGCCGCTGCCAGGGAACGGCACTGCCCGGACAAAACAAGGTACGGGCATTGTTCCCAAATCCCCGGGAGCCCAAAGAGCTCGGAAAGCACTCGGAAAGCTGGAGGCCTCGCAGCAAAACAGGCCCTTCCTGCAGCATGACCCCGGCAGAGCTGGAATTCACGGGATCGCACCGTGACAAGGAGTTTGTCGGAGCAATTCCAGCTCGGGATAGCAGGGATCGGCCTCTCGGATAAAACCGAGGCTGGCTGGTGCGGAGGGCGTTAAATCCCCGATGGAAAGCGGGCACGGGCGTTCCGGCACATAACTCGGCAGAACAATGGGATTGAGCCGTGACGGATGGAGCCCCTGGACCGGGAACGCGGCGGGGAGGGCGGCCGGGGCTGAGCTTCCCTTGGAACCCGAGCTGCTCCGGGGGGATCCAGGGATTCGCTCCGACTTTGCCAGGAGGCAAAAAGCCTCCTGGATCCTGTATTTTGGAGCTTATGGAGCGAGCAGGGCCTAGCTCCAAGGGATCACGGGGTTTTCCAGTTTAAACAGTCCCTGGAGGGAGGAAATTCCCTCTGGCCCGCGAAGTGTTGGGGGGGAGGCCGGCACCTCCCTCCCCCTGGGAGCCTGGGCGATCCTCAGGGATGGATGGACCCCGGCAGCCCCTGCCCTGCACATCCCGCTGTACCTGTGGGACTCTGGAACCTCCCTCAGCACCCACAGGTGGCTGAGCTCTTCTCTCCCATCAGGGAGCACCATTCCCAAAAAAAAACCAGCCCAAAATTCCCCCTGGGCTGCGGGAGCTGCTGCTCCTGCAGCAGCAAGGTTGGGATACTTGGCTGAAACAAATCGTGTCTGACTAAAAGAGGGGAGATTGGGGTGGGATCTTGGGCAGGAATTGCTGGCTGGGCTGGAATTGCCAGAGCAGCTGGGGCTGCCCCTGGATCCCTGGCAGTGTCCCAGGCCAGGCTGGACATTGGGGCTGGGAGCACCTGGGACACTGGGAGGGGTCCCTGCCATGGCAGGGGTGGCACTGGAGGGACTCTCAGGTTCCTTCCCACCCGAACCATTCCATGAGAACCCAGCCAAAGGCACCCAATTCCAGCACCCTGAGAAGTGTCCCGAACTCCCCAGGGAATGTCCCCCCTGTCCCCCGCCCCGCTGGAGGCTGCAGTTCCCAGGTCTGAGCCACCCAGAGCCTCAGAACAACTGCGGCAGCAGCTGCTGCGGGGGCACCGGGAACGATCCCAGAGCCAGGCCAGGGGGGCTGGGAATGCTCAGCCGGGGCCCGGGGGAGGCACAGCCAGATCAGATCCCAGGGGAAGCACAGCCAGCCTGGATCCCAGGGGAAGCACAGCCATCCCGGATCCGAGGGGAGACAAAGCACAGCCATCCTGGATCCCGGGGGAAGCACAGCCATCCCGGATCCCAGGGGAAGCACAGCCAGATCCCAGGGGAGGCACAGCCATCCCGGATCCCAGGGGAGGCACAGCCAGATCCCAGGGGAGGCACAGCCATCCCGGATCCCAGGGGAGGCACAGCCAGATCCCAGGGGAAGCACAGCCATCCCGGATCCCAGGGGAGGCACAGCCATCCTGGATCCCAGGGGAAGCACAGCCATCCTGGATCCCAGGGGAAGCACAGCCATCCCGGATCCCAGGGGAAGCACAGCCATCCTGGATCCCAGGGGAGGCACAGCCATCCTGGATCCCGGGGGAAGCACAGCCAGCCTGGATCCCAGGGGAAGCACAGCCATCCCGGATCCCGGGGGAAGCACAGCCAGCCTGGATCCCAGGGGAAGCACAGCCATCCCAGATCCCAGGGGTGACACAGCACATCCCAGGGTCCCAGCAGCGGCCCAGCCCCACCCTGGAGGGGGAATCTCCACGCAGGCTCTGTTTTCCCAACTCCCAACCAGCTCCTTCCAGTGATCCCAGGGGCTCCAGCGGAATCCAGAGAACACGGAGTTCACGCATTGTCTGCTCTGGAGCTCTGGGGAATGCCTGGTGCTGGGCAGTGCACGGAAGAGCTCCTGCTCCAGGGGAATTCCCAGGCTGGGAGCGGGGTGTCCCACACGGATATCAGGGTGTCCCGCAGGGAGATCGGGGTGTCCCGCAGGGAAATCGGGGTGTCCCGCAGGGAAATCGGGGTGTCCCGCAGGGCGATCGGGGTGTCCCGCAGGGCGATCGGGGCATGCCGTGGTGGCTGCAGCGCTGCTGCTCTCCGTGCCCGGAGCTCCCTCCGGGAAGGGCCGGGATGCCATCCTTACCCCAGGCGCTCCTTGCTCTCTTCCGGCGTCAGCTGGTCGAAGCTCTTGGCCTCCTCGGCGCCCAGGAAGGCGTCGTGGTCGTAGTCGAAGCTCTGGGCGTCGTCGTGCTCGCGGGCACTGAGCGGCGCCTCCCGCACCACGCGCTCCTTGCGCTCGGTCGGCTTGGCGGAGCCGCACAGCGCCCACACGCCCAGGCACAGCAGGAGCCGCGGGAACACCATCGTGCCGGGCCTGCGGGGACACCGACAGCGCCGTGGGACAGAGCCGGACGCGCAGGGACGGGAGCAGGGCAAATTATCAGGGAAAAATCGGGATTGGGGCAGGTTGTCTGGGAAAAATGGGGATTAGAACCAGTTATGTAAGAGAAACTGGGGATTAGGGCAAATTATCTGGGAAAAATGGGGATTGGGGCTGGTTATCCAGGAGAAATTAGGGCAAATTATCTGGGAAAAAATGGGTATTGGGGCACATTATTGCACATTAATAATGACACAGACTATGGGAGCAAAAATGATTAATTAATCCAGATGATGTGGATGAAATGCTAAATACGGATTGCCTGGGCAAAGATGGTGAACCAGTGCAGGGTGTCTGGGAAAATGGGGAATTACTGCAAATTACCCGGGAAAATGGAGAATTAGTGCGGATTATGTGGGCACGGATGACTAATAAATGCAAATTATCTGGGAAAATGATGAATTCCTGCATATTCTCAGGGTAAACTGATTAACTGATCCCAGTTATCGGGGCACTGTAATGAACTGATAGGGGTTATCTGGGCAGAAGTGATTCACTGACACAGATTATCAGGGCCCAGGGATTAATTAACACAGATTATCAGGGCGCAGGGGTTAATGGATGTGGATTATTGGGGCTCAGGGATTAATTAACACAGATTATCAGGGCGCAGGGGTTAATGGATGTGGATTATTGGGGCTCAGGGATTAATTAACACAGATTATCGAGGCAGAAGGGTTAATGGATGTGGATTATCATGGCACAGGTATTAATTAACACAGATTATTGGGGCACAGGGCCCTTCCAGCCCCCGGCGCACGTGGGCAATGTCCCATTCCCCACCCCAGAGCCCCTGGGAGCGGCAGCAGGGGCTGGGAAGGGGATCCAGGGGCTGGGAAGGGATCCAGGGGCTGGGAAGGGGATCCAGGGGCTGGGAAGGGATCCAGGGGCTGGGAAGGGGATCCAGGGGCTGGGAAGGGGATCCAGGGGCTGGGAAGGGGATCCCGCGGGAAGGAGGTGGATCTGGATGGGAGGAATGCGAAGGACGTGCGGCACACGCTGCTCTGCGCTCCCTCCTCCCACCACTCCCGACCTCCGGCCGCCTCCTCCCGACGCCTCCGGATGCTCCTCCGGACCAATCCGGGTGGAATCCTTCCCCTGGACTGGGACCCATCTGATCAAACCACCCAGACTGGGATCAATGGCAGCTCTGGAAGGATTCCAGAGGCTGATCCCTTTAAATCCCAACAGAATTTGTTGTTCCCCATCCTTGTCCCTGAGATCCCAGCTCAGATCCCATCACAGATCCGGGCGTTCCCCATCCTGATCTCTTTGCATTTCAGTCCAGGTATTCCTCACCCTGATGTATTTAAATTTCAATCGAGATATTTCTGTTCTTTAACTCTTTCACTCCAAATTTCACCCAGATATTCACCACCCAGAGCTCTTCGATGCAAATTTAATTTGAGATATTCCCCATCCTTATTGCTTTAATTTAAATTTAAACCCAAGGTGTTCATCCAGAGCTCTTAAACATAAATGTTTCAGAAATAAAATAAAACCAAATAAAACCCAGGTATTCCCATTCCCAAGCACTTTAAATCTGTGGTTTAAAATCCAGGTTTAAATTCCCCTTTAACCTGAACTCAGACCAAGGAATCTGCCCTGGGAGTGACCCAGGAATGACCAGGAGTGACCCAGGACCGTCAAACCAAGACAGCGCTGACAGGACGTGGGGGAAAGGACACAGAAAAGCCCTTTCCTTCCTTTTTTTTGGAGTGAGAATTTATCAGACCATTCAGAGAATCCACAAATTTCAATTCCTCGGAAGTGGAGGAGGAAGGGGGCGCGGTGAGGGGATTTGGGTTATAAAGAGAAAAAGTCACTTTTTTTAGTGTTTTTGGGGAGGAAAAGCGTTCCAGGAGGGAAAAGCCATTCCAGGTGTGAGCGGAGCCTGGGATATCCCTGTCCTGAGGGCCTCACATCCCAGCGCCCAGGATCAGCGCAGCCTGGAGCACAGCGTGACCCGGAACGGGTCAAACACCCCGATTTTATCTCCCAGTGTCCACAGAGAGCCCGGGAGGCGCTGGGAAGCGATTAACGAGGGACAGCCCAACCTCAGTGGGATCCGGGCACGGTGCCAGGAGCCACCGCGGGAAAGGTGCTCAGAGACCAAACCCCATGAACCAACATTATCCCTGAACCTTTATCCACAAAAACCGCCCGCACCAGCAGCTCCTGCTGGTTTCTGTGGAGATCCCAGTCTGAGGGAAAAGCAGAGCTCTCCCCTCACAAGAAGGGCCATGGGCAGTGGATCCCTTTTCTCCGGGACAAAGGGGTCTCGGGGTCAACCACAGGGAAATCGGGAATGGGAATCAGTGCTGGGAAGATGTGGGGGTCAGGATGGGGGGTCAGACCCTCAGGATTCCCGCGGGACTGGGCGGGACAGTGATGGAGCACCTAGAGATCCCAAGGATATCGATGGAGAAACTCGGGATTTTGGGTGGGTTTGAAGGGCTGGTGATGGAGGAACTCGGGATTTTGGGTGGGTTTGAAGGGCTGGTGATGGAGGAACTCGGGATTTTGGGTGGGTTTGAAGGGCTGGTGATGGAGGAACTCGGGATTCTCAGTGGGTTTGAAGGGCTGGTGATGGAGGAACTCCGGATTTCGGGTGGGTTTGAAGGGCTGTTGGTGGAGGAACTCGGGATTTCAGGTGGGGTTGCTGTAATAGTGATAGAGGAACCCAGAATTCCCATTGGGTATTGGGTTTGCTGGGATACTGACACAGGAACTCAGAATTTCACGCTGGGCTTGGAACTGTGGTGACATTTGGAGCAAATTGATGGGAAGAACCCCTCGGGATGCACATTTCCCACCTGGGAGGCCAACGGGATCCCGTAAAACCCCCCACAGGCAACACAGTTCGTTCAGGTTTGGGAATCAGCCTCTGTTTGGGGTTTTGACGGAACTGTTCCCATGGGAGCAGCCAGGGAACGATTAACCGGGACGCCACGGTGCCACGCCAGGGGGACAGCGGGGGCGAGGGGTGTGGGATCCGGGAATTCCGGCCCCAGAAGGATTTACGGCTGCGGGGGAGTCACCGGGAGCCGAAACCAACCCGGGGGTACAGAGGGGCTGCTCCTGCCCCAAACCAACCCCAGAGTTTGGGGGTCACTGAACGCTGCGGGAGAGGAACGCGGATTCGGGGTGACACCTCCTCGGCCCAGAGTCCCCACGCAGGCAGCACCGGGGGTCCCGCAGCCCGGTATCCCGGGGGTCCCGCAGCCCTTTATCCCGGGGGTCTCGCAGCCCGTTATCCCGGTGTCCCGGGGGTCTCACAGCCCCTTATCCCGGGGGTCTCATAGCCCGTTCTCCCGGTGTCCCGGGGCTCTCAGAGCCCCTTATCCCGGGGGTCTCACAGCCCGTGATCCCGGGGATGCCCCGGGGCAGTCAATGGATCCCCGCGGGCCGGTCCCGCCCCGGTCGCGCGTTGCGGACGGGGCTCCATCCCCGGCAC
>VYZT01039572.1:2125-14515 GCA_013400735.1 Pomatostomus ruficeps
AAAAAAAAAAAAAAAGTCCATTTGAGGGAAATATTCTCTTTATCATTTTACCAGTGACCACCTGAAGGCACCCTTTAAGGTATACAAGTCCAGAAAAAATCTTTCAATATAGCATTCTAGCTCACCTAAAATAAATCCAACTGGTTTTTATGCTTCATTATACATATTTTATGCATTCCATTTAATCATGTCTGAAGGCCATTGAAAGCTGAAAAATCTTTAAGCAAAATATTTTATTCAACACATGCTACACTTTTTTCCCCATACTTGCATAAGCCAGATATCCTGGACAACATAACTTCTGTAAAAAGATTTATCAGGCCTTGAAAAATTTTTTTCCCTTTTTTTTTTTCTTTTTAGTCAGCTCAAATGAAAGTAAATCTGTAAAGAGTGAGTGTTTTATGGGTTTAATAATGAGAAATAGAAATATCATCTCAAGGAAAAATATCAGTTTTAGTTTGAAATCAGTCCAAGTTAATATTTACATATTCATAGTGAACTTCCAAAGATTTGAGGTTCCAGAAATCAGATTGATTTTTCAAAACTGTTAAAGTCAGAAATCAAGAATTTGCTTGACTGAAGTATGCATAAATTAAACCCAAATTGCTGAAATGCTAGCAAGAACTCTAGATACTGTTTTATATGGAGATTTTCTGTCTATATTTTATCTTCTTTAGAAAACTCCCATAGACACTACAGCACTTAAAGACCAAATGCCTAGTTCTGGACCGTCCTTAATTCTCTACATTTCTTTTTCAAATTCAGCTATAAAATTTAAAGTCAAAAGGAAAATAAGATCATCTAGTCTACTGCAGAGTATAAAAGGTCACTGGATATAAAGAATTTGTTCTTACATTGATTGTAATAATTTGCATTCAGCTAAAATTTAACTTCTGTCTGAAACGTATCTTCTAAAAAATGTACACTGTGTGAACTGAATGACATCTTGTCGTGGTTTAACCCCAGAGGGCAACTCAGCCCCACACAGCCACTCGTTTACTCCCATTCAGTGGGATGGGGGAGAGAATCACAAGAGCACAAGTGGGAAAATTCATGGGTTGAGATACAGACAGTTTAATAGGTAAAGCAAGAGACATGTGCACAAGCAAAGCAAAACAAGAAATTAATTCACCCCTTCCTGTGAGAAGACAGTTGTTCAGCCATCTCCAGGACACAAGGGTGCCTTTATGTGTAGCCATTAGTTGGGAAGACAAATAACATCCCTACAGATTTCTTCTCCTTCCTTCTTCTTCCCTACAGTTTAGATGCCGAGTATGACCCATATGGTATGGAATATCCCCCTGGTCTGTTGGGGTCAAGTGTTCTGACTGTGTCCCCTTCCAACTCCTTGTGCACCCCCAGACTCCTTGCAGGTGGGATGGGGTGAGGAGCAGAAAAGGCTTTGGTTCTGTGTAAGCCCTACTCAGCAGTAACAAAAACATCTCTGGCTTATCAGCACTGTTTCCAGCACAAATCCCAAACACAGCCCTGTACTAGCTACCCTGAAGGAAATTAACTCCATCCCAGCCAAAACCAGCATACCCCTACAGATGGAGAGTCTGCTTGGCAGTTTCCTCCCATGATTAATGCTCTGTGCTTTACTTCTTAGCATCTGCCTGGCACTACAAGCCACTGGTTCTTGTTACACATCTCCTTGCTGAATGTCATATTTTCTCCCTTGGAAGAGCATTAACCGCTGCAGCATCTTTCCTGTGATAAGTTAATAAGTGAAAGCTCTAAAGTTCATATGATGCGGACTCTTCCAGTTTTCAAATCAATTTTGTGGCTCTTTCTAAGTCCTTGCTAATTTTTAAAGCTGTCTGGAAGCATCCAGTCTTAGCTTCCTCAGTGCATGTGAGCTATCTATTAGCCAGCTGCTTATGCATCTTGGAATTATATCAGAGCTCTTTACTATGGCAGTGTCCTTGGGAATTAGGAAATTATATTCTGCTCCAAGATCACCACTTCCCAAGACTCATCTAACTTCCTTGTCCTTCAAGATGTAACTTCAAAAACAAACTTCTGCCTTTTTTGGGTTCACTAGAATAACAATGTACCCAGTTTGCCAGTCACTAAACGACCTACTCTTAGCATTATCTCTTCTCACTGTTCCCTTTACAATTAGCACTAATATAGTAGCACACCGCTTCCAAAGAGGTATTTCACATTGACACTTGTTTTTTGAAGGCCTGTTACTAATATAGTTTAAACCCATATCTTATTGACACCTTGTATTGTGTCAGGTTCTTTAGTTAGATAAAAGGAGGTAGACTCGTGCACATTATCAGGATAAACATATCTACCATTTTCAAACACAGTTAAAATGTTAGCACATAAATAATTTTATCTTGTGAGACCAATTATCTAAAACCACAATGTTGACTACCATTAATTATGTCCTTAGTTTTAAATACTTTTGAACTGAATCCTACTTCATCTCTTCTGTTATTTTTCTGCACATAGTGACTCACACAGTATCAACAATCTCAGATATTCAAAATCTTGCAAGGATTCCTATATTTAACAAATAGTAATACTGTCAGTCCTCAGACATCCTTAGAAATGCAGACATCTTTAAAATATTCCTTTGCAATTAAAGCACCAGAAAACAAGTCTGTTATATATTCATTACAAACACTCAAATTTATTGAACGCTTATGTCTCCTCTGTCTCCTTACTATTAATTTTGTCATTTATTTTCAGAATAGGATACATGTTTGTTTCTTCCTCTTGAACAGCTTCTTTCTTTTCCTGCTATTGTTGTGGTTCTCTCTTTTCCTGATATATATTTTCAACCTTGACTGTCACTATTTCATTTAGAAAAGATATTTCTTCAGTGTCTTTATCTTCCTTCATTAATTTTCTCCGTAAATTTTCACAATTTCTGTTTAATATCACTCTTTTGGACTGTAATCTCTTTCAATAATACACTGAGGTTATATAGAAATATATACCTGCTCTCTCATTAGCCAATGAGTGGCTCTCAGCCACTTCCTTTTATTACATTGACCATCACTGGTGTAATGAAAGGAAGGGATAAACCCTTTGTAGGACTAGTTGTGTGTCCTCACAGCCGAGAGCAATTATCAGTGATGGGAGAAAAGGTGTATAGACAAGAAACAACATTTCTCTATTCCATCCACTTCCTTTAGATCCATACTTTCCTCTGGGTCCAGGAGAGAACTTCCCAAGGAACCAGATTCCTCTAGGGTTTTGAATTTTTCAGGTCCCTGTAGGCCTAGAGAAATTTCTCTTTCCTTCTTCATCAGAGACTGGCATCTTTTTCTGCCTGAATCTAATAGAACTCTTACTTGAGTCCTCCAGCTGAAATTTTCTGAACTCCAAATCCAAGTCAAGTGCTAAATTGCAGGTCATACCTTTTATAGCAAAAAAATATTCTGCCAGAGTTCAAAAACCAAAAAGAACATTTCCACAGAAAGCTTTCAGTTTAATCACGTGGATAAATTATCAATCTTTATTTAATCTATATGCAGCTGAAATCTAGTCCAAGCTTCTCCTATTACATCCATTACACCAGGGAACTTTTGTTTTCTTTCTTAACTGGAAATCACACAGTAATGATGGTTAAACTCAGTGCAAGCATCCTCTCTTAGGAACAATCAATGTTTTCAAAGCATTTCACTACTTGTAGAACGATGAGAAAAGAATTCAAACATCTATAAATATCCTATTGGTTATGGTTTGCTGTCTTTTTTGGCAAAAAGAATGGATGTTTTCCTCATGCAACAGGCTGCTCAGGACAATATTAATAATACATTTCAGGATTTCTGCTTGTGAGCCCTGGCCTTTGTTCATGATAAGAGTTCATGAATCACCACATACTTCTGAAATCTTTTATGACATCTGTCTAAATATTGGTCAAATTTACTAAATTTAAAGATTTCAGATCACTGGAGAAAGTCTTCCTTAAAATGCAAAAGTATAAAATACTTTAAAAAAATCATAACTTGATATCTTCATGACATTACATAAAATTACATTGGGTTATATTTTATAGTAGCTGTATTGCAGTATTCTGACTCTGCATGCATAACTTAGTACTATAATATGACATACAACCTGTAGGCACACAGCTGTCCTAAATTGTTCTTGACCTTCACCACTGTTATTCAGTCTCTCCCTGCCACATCTATCCTGGCTTTTTACAGCTTCTACTTTGAGGTTACAAAAAACTTAGAGATTGGTAGAACACAGCAAATCAGAACATCACCCAATAGTCTAACCTAAGGACATGTCAGCATGGAACACAGGATGACATATGTATAATATAGAGTATGAAAGTCTGCATATATCCTCGCTGAATTTAGAAAACTTAACACCCTTAAAACAATACAGCTATAAGATCTTGCATATCTGTGACTGTTAAAGTGCTTCTCAAATGAATGTTCCATATATGCTGCCCCAATCTGATACTACAGGATGCAGGAATATTAAGGTGCCTGTATTTAAATTTAGTAATGCAGACCTTTTCAATTACTCTGCATTAGGACTGGGAAACAATTACAGCTCCATTTAGTGAATTTCCTCCTCAGCTGGCATTACAGTGGAGGATGGAAGCCTCAAGGTATTTTGATGTAGAGTCTGTAGTTTTTTGACAGCTACTCTTAGCATTTTAGTATCACTGACTGGAGTTAGATGTAAACTTCAGTGGAAATATCAGAGAGCTCCAGAGATGATCTGCCACTTGCTAAGCATTTTGTAATATAAGATAAACATTTTATATAATAATAAAAACAATTTCACAAAAAAACTTTGTGCTAGATCAAACAACAGCTTCATTTTAGCAGTTTCATTAGCAATAAGTGAGTTAATCAATGTCTTTTTGAACACCCAATAGCTGCTTAAGAGAGTGTCAGGTTGGAAAAGTTAGTAAGAATTTGAACCAATAGTACTGGGATAAGGCTTTTCTTTATGAATCCCACTTAGACAGCAGCCTTTCTGTGGAGCTGTGGAGCTGAGGGAAGTTCTTGCTCTGCTCTAAGCTCCAAACTCAGGCCACAATTCCTTCTAGTATTGCTTCCCTACTGATGATGTCTGTCAAGGCTTTTATTCATTGCCTTCTGCACATGTCGAGGTAATTTTTGAGAGTGTTGGAATTCAAGAGACAAATTTATCTCCACAACTATAATATATTTTTAAAAAGTGCTTATTTTACTGACACAATGAATCCAAATAAATAAGTTTTAAAAATTACCAATTACCAGAGTAAAAGAGCATCAGTTTCCATAATTCGCTATGTGAGAGTTTACAGAGGACTCAAAATGTCTTTCCAGACTTTTTTATTGAAAATCTTTCAACCATCCATGAGAAAGACACTAATTTTTGTAGTTTCATCTCCCATTACCTAGGTCCCCAGCTTTGATGCAATCCCTTGTACTTTTATGACTTATAAAAATTGTAAGCACCTTGGGGCACAAATAAGTCAGTTTAATTTGTCTATATAGCACCATTCTTTCCTAAGGCATTGAATGAATAATATATGGTAATTTATAATGAAGGTATTTGCAAGTCAGAGAGCTTGATAGCAAGCCAGGGAATTGAAAAGCGAACAAAGTTAAATAAACCTTTTAAACAGGGTGGTCTTAGTGGCCAAGATACATTTTTTATTTATAAATATTTGGTATGAGGATGCTGTCCCTTGGCAAAGTACGTGCTCCAAAGATGGGGAAGCTGGCTGCACCATCTGAGCTTACAAGGAGCTTCCTACATGCACTGTAGAGCACAACCAGGCTAACTTGATCAGCAAGTGCATCCCTCAGAGCAATATCTAAAACTGTGTCACATTTAAGCTCCAGAACTGGAAAGAAAACAGAAACAACAGAAGGGTAGCAAATATTTCTGCTTACCTTTGCTAGGAGAAACTGTAGAATTAGAGAGTGGCCTGGGTTAGAAGGGGCTTTATCTAGTTTCAAGTCCCCTGCCATGGGCAGAAACACCTTCCTCTAGACCAGGTGATTCAGAGCTCCATCCAGCCTGGTCTTGAACACTTCCTGGGATGAGGAATCCAAAACTTCTCTGGGCAATGTGTTCCAGTGCCTCTCTACTCTCACAGTAAAGCATTTTTTCCTAATATCTAATCCAAATTTACTCTCAGTCTAAGACCATTTCCCCTTGTCTTGTCACTACATGTACTTGTAAATAGTCTCTCTCCATCTTTCTTGTAGGCTCCCATCAGATACTGGAAGACTGCAATTAGGTCACCTTGAAGCCTTCACTTTTCCAGGCTGAACAATCCCAATTCTCTCCATCTTCCCTTATAAGAGACGTGCTCTATCCTTCTGACCAACTTAGTTGGCCCCTTCTCTGAACTCGCTCCAACAGGTCCATGTCCTTCCTGTGCTGGGACCCCAGAGCTGGATGCAGGGTTCCAGGTGGGGTCTCTATTGCCAGGGCAGAGGGGCAGAATCCCCTCCTCTGCCCTGCTGCCCACGCTGCTTTGGATGCAGCCCAGGACACGTTTGGCTCTTTGGGCTGTGAGTGCACATGGCTGGGTCATGTCCAGCCTCTCACCGACCAGCACAAGTCCTTCTTGGCAGGGCTGTATCTGTTCATCCCCCAACTTTTAATGTTTACACAGGTAATGTGATGCATATTAAACACTCCTTGAGCACTTATTTATCAAACCTATGTCCCAAACAATCTGCTAAAATACATTTACTCAGCAGCATATCAATATTAACATGCCTCCTTCAGACTTTCTTCCTATTTTTCTGACTATATTTCACCAGACAACTTTTGTTTTAAAGCATGACAAGACAAAGTTCCCGACTTTCCACTGAAAAAGCACTAGATTTGTTGCAGAGGCCCTGTGTACAGTTCATGCTCAAAAACTCCCATGTATCCAGAAAGCATGTCCCATAGAACTGATGAGCCATGTGAAGGGGCCATTTGTCCTGGATTTTCGGACACCAAATAGCCTAGTCAGACCCATAAATTTTGATTTTAAGTACTTTAGGGCAAAAATCTGTCATTTTAATTTGTTGAGAAACCACTATTCTTTCCTAAGGCAAGGTGTGAATAATATATGTCAATTTAAAAAGGAGCTGTTTGCTACTGTTACTGCTCCTGCAAAACCTCTAGATTCTCAGACAAATGACGGAAGTATTCTTAATGAACTCAGGCTATATTTTTAGGTGCAAGAAGAGGATATATACTTTAAAATCTGACCTCAGTACAAGCTATTTGTATTCAGCGTTACCAACCAAAAATTCAGTCTCAGGTTATTTGCGACTCTATTTAAAGTTATGGCTTGTATGGGCAAAGAGTTGCAGTTTTCTCTTTAATTTCTTATAAAGTGCCTAAATCCTATTGAAAGTAAGGTGTTATATATCCAAATGTTTCCATAATTAACCTTCCTAGTTAGAAAGAAAACCCTGAAAAAACAACTGCAAAAAAACCACAAAGAAAATAAAAAGACTGAGAAAAAAACAGAGACAGAAAAAAAAAAAACAACCAACCCCCAAAAAACCAAAAATTCAAGCCTGAAAATAGGAAGCATATTAAAAACTAGAATAGTATACTGGCTTCTTAAATTTCTTCAATTTTCATCTTTCTTCAGAAACCATCATCTTATTATGTGAAGGTACATTGCCAAACCAAGGCATTAACGTGGCATGTTGTGGAAATTTTCATAATACACCAACGGTAATTCTGTAACTTGTAGATATTGGTAAAAACAGGTTACTAGAACAAGATGTATCTATGGATCCTTATACATGTGTTTCTTCTAGAACACTGATGGTTTTTTTAAAATAAGCTATTAATTTTTATTATTTTATTTTTCTTGTTATTATGATGCTGATGATGATGTTAACAATTAATTAATTGTTATTAATAACATGACTGTAATGTGGAATTGCAGAATAAGGAGTACTGCATAACAGAATATGTATAAAAATAGATACAACCAGACCCCAGAGTGAGTAGAAAGAAATCATCACCGTTAACATCCTTCCCCTCCTGGTAAAGAGGAGGAAGAACCCCCAGCAATTAACCTAGTTCAAGTGGTGAAGAGCTTTAAATACTGATGGCTCATCAGGAAACTTTCTTTTCTTTCTCTTAATGAGCATGGGAAGAACAACAGAACAACATCAGAGAAAGAGACAATTATTGGGAAGTTTTTGTACATTAGTTTTACTTGTATTACTACCTTAATGACCATGGAAATGGGATAATTCAGAATGTGTGTGCTAATACCATTGCACTTAGATTAAAAATAAATTTTAACTTTATTTTTGACTAACCATTAAATCTTTAATTTAAGTTATGACTTCATATAGATGGTGCATTTCTTTAGCCCAAATAATTTGTGCAGGTGTCTGTATTGACTTTTAAATATGAATGCACCTATATTCACATCACCTCTGTATGAACAGTACCTAATTTCATTATAACCATCATAAAGTCTTGAATATTCTGTTTAATGCCTGGTGTTCTTAACAATATTCTGAGATCTGGAAGTATTAATATTGCTATGAAACATGAATATAATTAGGATCCATTTCATGAAGAAGCTTCTTTATTTATCTTTCTTTTAGAAGTGGACTGTCAGACATCCATTTTCTGCATGTTCCAATCCAACCCTTTGTAAACTTTCCATTGAATCACTAAAAGATAAAAAACCCATTGTTCAGCCATATGAAAAGAAAAAGGGGTGCTTTATTTACTTCACCCAATTCTCCAGAAGCTCCAAAGCACAGAGCTTCTAGAGAAAAAGACATATCCATCTCCACTGTTAAAAAGCAGTATCTCCACTTATACCTTCATGCAGTCTCCCCATGTCCTGGTTTCAACTGGGATAGAGTTCATTTTCTGTCTAGTGACTGGTACAGTGCTGTATTTTTTGGATTTTGTTGTTTCTAATTAGTGTTTACCCCAAGTCAAGGACTTTTCAGCTTCCTATGCACTGCCAAAAGCAGGTCCACAAGAAGCTGGGAGGGAGCACTGCCTGTAGAGGTGACCCAAACTGGCCAAAGGGGTATTCCATACCAGAAAGCATCATGTCCAGTACATTAACTGGGGGCAGCTGGCTGTGAGAGGCTGATTGCTGCTGAGGAACAGACTGGGCATTGGTCAGCAAATGGTAAAGAGTTGCATTTTGGATCAATTGTCTTTCTTAGGCTTTATTTCTCTCTCTTTGTTGCTTCCCTTTATATTATATTTATTTTTATTGTTATCTTTTACTTTATTTCAATTGTTAAACTATTCTTATCACAACCCACAGGTTTGGGGGTTTTTTAAATCCAATTCTCCTCCACATCTCACAGAGATGGGCAATGAGTGAGTGACTGTATAGTACTTAGTTGCCAGCTGGTGTTAAGTCACTACAACCAAGAACACTTGGAATAGCAGTGATCTGAAACAAACGAGTTGTAAGAAGATTGAAGAGGATTGAAAAGCAAGCTTACTTTTAGGAAAGATGTTAAGTTTGGAAAGGATATGGAAATTGTAGAAATTTATTTTATTTTTGGTAAATGTGAACAAAATCAGCTCATTTCCTTTACCTATGCAAGGATTAAAAAATGCTCAACATAAAGGAGTTATATGCTCAGGGTATGCAGGAAACATCTGAACTTTAAAACCTGAAGCTTAACATGTTGATACAGAGGATTAGTCTCCAGGCCAATATGCAAAAATCAAATATTCACACAATAAGAGTAAAAATGTACTGAAATTAATTATGCAATGTGTTACATTGGCACTTGTAGCAAATTAATTTATTAATTCTGATTTTCCCAATTAGCTTATAATTGTGTTGCTCTTTATTTGTATTCAGAATCACATGTATGACACTGATCTTGCATAGAAGTGCAGGTCTCCTTGGTGCCTTGTTTCACTAAAGTATTTTTACTTCATAGTTATGCTACATGTTCCTAAGTAAACTGTGAATTCCAGCCATAGAATTTGTGTTCTAACTTTAATTATCTTTTCTCCTTGAGAAGAGAAAATCTGAGATTTGGAAGGCTTTACATCCCTTAGAGCAGGTTGGCAGTTACTTCTGGGCACAAATGTGGCCTTTCATTGTAAGTAGAATTATTAGATTCCACCACACCACTGCAGACTTGGGAAACCGTAAAAATCTAAAGAAATATTTCATAGTGCAGGAGGAAAATTAGCTTCTTATTCAAATGGGAAAGTAAGGATTTAAGAGATGATTCTTATCATCTTCCCTAAACACAGAATTAAGATGTAAAGCAGAGCAGTGTCATCTGAAATACTGAGATTCTTTTACAGCCACTGCAGCACAGAGGTTTGACATATATATTTAAAAGAGATGAATAACTGACAGACAAGAGATCACCATGTCCAACAACAACTTGTGCAAGGACGTGGACAATGACACATGAAATATTTGTGGCCTACAGAAATCTGAGCTCCTGAAGTTTAGCCTAAAGACTTTTCTTTTACCTACTGCCCTAAGCACTGGCTTCTGCTCCAGCTCTACAAGATGTCCACATAGGCTGTCATTCCTTCCCCATAAGGTTCATACTAACCACGGCCTCAGACAGGTGGACCTCTCCATCACTGTGAAAGGGGTATTCTCATCATCTGTTCTCCTCCATTGCACTTCCCATTTCTCTGAAACAGATTGGCCACTGAAGGTTTGCTACAGGTAATGGTCTATGCAGAGGTCTTGTGCATACTGCATTGTTTCTTATGTACTATCCAGTGTATGCCATATACTGGCTGTCAGGGTACCATTCTTAAAAATGCCATTTCTGACTGTGTCTTCAAACAGAAAATTTCTTCCCTGCAATGTACGCTTATCCCTAACACATAACTTTAGATCTGTCCCTTTATCTTTTACAGGAGAGGTCTTTACAGGAGCGAGAGGACAAACTTACTTGGGAAAAAAGGCAAGTGTTCAGAGATAAACTGAACTGTCTAGCAGGTGTCCATTTAGACAGATAAACAAGGAAACAAGTCTCTGCTTGTGTCAACATTGCAAAGTAAGTTTTAGATGCTGCTAAAAATCACCCCAACATTTTTTCCAAAACTGGCCTGCCTCACAATCATCTGTTAATTCAGTCTTGAGTGTCTTCATTTCATTTGCATAACACAGGACTTGTCACAGTGTGAAGTTCCCTAAAATAGTTATTGTGTCTTTGGGCAAAAAAAAAAAGCCAGACAGCAGCAGAAAGAAAAGACTGTAAGCATTTAGATCTCCTGCTGAGATAGAGATTATATGTCTGGTTTCCTAAATATCTAAAGTGAGACTAGACTAAAGCAATAGTCTTTTGAGACCTTCCTAATTTTGCTTGATGCCTTCCAACTTACTTGCCTGATATCGATACAGAGTTTGCCCCACTAGGTTTAATTTTACTCATTGTCACCTTTCTTGGTGGAAGTAGGCTGAAGCGTTCACATTCTTGACTCTGTGGCATACTGATACTCCCAAGGGTATGCATTACAAGTGGCTTCAGAAGAGGATTTGAATTCTTCATGCCATGATTTCATGTTGTTTGTACAAGGGTCTGCAGGCAGATGCAGGAAATTCAGCACACTTATAGTTCTATAACTATATTCTACACATACAAATAATAAAAATATATTAAGACTTTAGAAAAAGCTGGATTTAGTAATTCTCTTTTCCCAGAAGAGATGTCTAATAAGTCTTGCCTTTTTAACAAAGTTACTGCAAGACTTAATTAACTAATGTTTGTAAAATGCTGTGAGTTCCCTGTCTTTTCAGGTGTCCTGCTAGCTCAGTTCTCTTAGGGACTCAGTATTGCTATAAGCTGCCTGTCCTGCCAATTGCCAATAGGCAGGCAGTCGAAAAGAGCTGTGGCAGATACAGGACCTGTACTGGGAAGTCTGGAACTACAAAACTTATTAAAGTAAATAGTCCAGAGAGAGGAATGGGAAGGGAAAGAAGACTAAGCTGATAATGAGACAAAAGATAAGCTCATGCTCTATCCTCTTTCACTCCACAGATGGACTTTTTCTCTACCATTTTTCTCCTTTTGGGTGCCATTTTTCTCTGAGATTTATTGGAACATTTTAATCCCTTTTCTTCAGCCTACTGCCTCAGAATGCCGTCAGGGTTCCTTTTGGGGGGCTAAGTAGGATGCTATTACTTAGACTCACTGGCATTTAAATCCCAACTTTGCCACTTGCTTGCTGCAAGGGCTGTTTTTCTTTCCTAGGCTGTATTCATCTAGGCCAAATCCAAAGCTCATTGAAGTCACTGACAATCTATCTCTTGATTACAGAGGATTAGGCCTCTGTGCACTCCATGGAGTTGCTAAAATTAGTTCAGTAGTCTGCAGAACCCTCTGGAAAAAAAAAACCAGAAATAAAATGCTGTCCAAGGAGAAACTGGCATTACTATTTTCTGGACAGCTGATTGAAGATTTGGGGGTTTTGTCA
>VYZT01039574.1:0-124708 GCA_013400735.1 Pomatostomus ruficeps
TTTAGCCAATGTGTTTGTGCATCTTATTACATGCAAGGGTGTTGGACAGGGGGATGTTTGAGTCTCTGACAGCAGTGTCTGACTCCTCTCTCGTGGTATAGAGCAGCATGCTGCATCTTGCCAAGCACTTACTCATGTCTCTGGGCTGCATTTTCCAGTGCTCTTGCCATCCTCCCTTGCAGCCATGTGCTGTCACCAGCTGCTGAACCAACCTCAGCATGGGCTTTGTTCTAGTAGATCTTGCAGGAGCCATCAGGCTACTGGAAAAGTCTCTCACCATGTTCGTTTAGCACCAACACTGCCCCGGAGCCCATGGCAGGCGGAGGGCCTGTTTCTAGGGAAGCCTGCAAGGTGTGGATCCTGCCATATCCATTTCAGCGCAGTCTCCAGCTGACAGTCCCAGATGTTCTGAGCACCTGCAAGGTGAGTGGACCACGGCACTGCCTGCCCACTTAAGGAAGAGCATGACAGACACTGATGTGTTCACAGAGAACAGCAACGTGGCCAAATCCTTCTTGTTTTGAAGCCCATGAATACTTTGACACAAGATTATTTTCCAACCCACTCCATTTTATTTTAATCAGGATATTTCTTATATGGCTCCGTACACCAGAGGAAATGCATTTTTACTTCACAAAAGGAAGAAGAGGAATTTGCTCTCCAGTTGCAAGTATTCTGGACACTTGTTAACTATTCTCCCCAAAGAACTGATGCCAAGAATTTCTTTTTTTTTTTTTGGAGGGGGAGGACAGCAGCTTTTTACAGTTTTATGAACAGATGTACAAAAATGTAATTAACTGTTCCCTGAGCTGTTGACAGCTGGCAGCACCATTTCATGGTGAAATATCAAAACTATAATAATTCTCTCTTGTAAAGGGTAGGTAACCTGAAACAATTAGGAGCTTTTAAAGAAGTTGTTCTCCTCCTTGGAGACAGTGAGCTTGGAGTTTAATTTAACACTGCACAATTTGTCCTGTCCTCTCCTGAAATAAGAAGGAATATCAGCAACAACACTCCACTTCCTAAAATATTCACTACCTTCATCCTATTGTGGGATATCATGGGACAGTAGTGGATTTCACAACAAAAAAAAAAGCTGAAGGACATTTTTTATTATTAGTTAGGGAGAACATCTGTCCCAGTCCTTTGCCTCAACAGTGTAATTATTCCAATCATACAGGAAAAACAAACTCCCCTATTGAAAACAACTGGGTAAGAAACTTAGAGGTGAAACAGAATTCTTTGTCTGCCACATAGGATATTCGATATCCTGCTGTCTAAGAAGAATCTCTCATGAAAAAGAAAAAGGAACAGGGGAAAAGAGTATTTTGCATTGTCCTCCCCTCTAGACTGGGTCAGCTGGCAGATATTCTGTTGCAATCTTTCTCAGAAACTCTTTAAATGAAAACATTTTCTGCTAAATAGCAAAAAAGGTAGGTTTTCTTTTTTTCAGACCAACCTCTGAAACAGTGAAAACATATGCTTTCCCATGTGCATGTAGAAAACACACCTTGCAAATCAGATGGCTGAATGCACACTTGTCCAGATTGTACATACAAATTCCTGCCTGATCCGTGTCCCTAGATGGCTCATCTAAGGTTGCATATGGAAAATGTGGTCCTTACCTCATCCATTTTATAGGTGTGGGCAATGTCCTGGCTCAGCCAGCGAGTAGCAGTGTCTGAACACAGGGCTATGCACAACCCATCACCACCAGCAGCATTCCAGGTGGGTGTCCCCGTTTGTGATCCCTGACAGGGACCAGAGAAAGGGAAGGGTCATTTGAGGGAATCCCAGGAATTACCCCACATCAGGTAAACCCAAAAAGTGACCCAGGCAAGACCTTTCCATCCTTTTCTCATTGCTACATCTGTTCTCTGGAAGGACGCTGGATTCTGGACAGGAAACCACTGAGGGCTTCTCTTAGTCTCCCCTTCCCATCTACACAACTGAGGAGCTTTCCAAGCAATAAAACCTTTTACCATCATAGGTGCAACCCATTACTTCTTTCCCAAGCATGCGAAGCTTGTGAGTGACCATCTGCATCTCTGTATACATATAGACAGGGAAAATTTTTCTGAGAAAGGAGGGGAAAAGCCAGACTGAGTCCAAACCAAGCCAAATGCTTAGGATGACATATATTTCCTATTAGAGAGGAGATCAAGCAAGCTTTGTTAGCTAGGAAGATCCAGGTCCCTTGGTGCTGTGTGCAAGAGTTTCCACATCTGTACAGAGAAATGAGAGAGAGGCCAGAAGAGTCCAGGGAGGAGCCTCCGAGGATCTGGAAGACACAGGTTGCATGTCCTCCTCTGTCATGGGCTGCCTGATGTCCCTCTGAGGGACACCTAGGCTCCTCCTCTCCCCAACGGCCTCACTGTACAATTGTTGGTGTCAAACAGCTGTCCACAAATGTTTGTTCCAGTGCAACAGAACATTTTTCATCTTGGATTGAGCCAAACTGGAAAAAAAGGAATGTTATTTGAGACAGAACGGGAGAGTGCTCACAAGGGAGGTTTGTCACCCTGTGCAACTTCCTCGTGTAGAGAAGCCTTTGGATACATGTCATGCATCTCCTCCTTAAGGTGAGGCCAGCTGGGCTGCTTTAGCACACCAAGTAGAAATAAATATAAGACTGATGTAAAAATGATACGTATTCAGACATCATGGCTCTGGGATGAGAATGGGACAGAGACATTTGCTCTGATCCCACAAGTTCTGCAGGGCACTGAAGATGGTACTGAATCCATAGACTGGTGATTAGACCATAGAAATATCTGCAAAGTATTTTCATCCTTGCCCTTCCCCTTCTTCTTTCTCCTCACATAAATTTAATCCCAACACCCTTTGGGACACTCTGCTGATCTCAGGCACATTTCAGCAGTTAAAGTGTTGAGCCATCATGTCTCCTGCAGGCTACGACTTCCTCCTCGCAGGGATGCCAATTGCTGGTGCAGTTTCCTGGTTGAGCTTTAGATCATAAAAGCAGGTATTTATTTTTTTAGAATTGCCATTAAAAAACTTTACCTTCATACCAGGCAAGCAAAGGTTGAAATCAGGTTAGACTGCATAATTTCATACTTAGGTTCCTAATTGTGTTTTTGCAGTGTTTCATATTACAGTTTTTCCTCGTCTCCTAAGCCTCTTTCACTTGATAAATATACTTGTATTATGAAACTGCCCACTTTCTACATTCTTTTTCACTTTCTTCTCTCACATCAAAGCCAATACAAATAAAGAATAAATTGTTGAGCTAACAAAACTGTTAAGAGAATACACTTTTTCCCCTGGAGCTCTAAAGATTTCCAATACCCTAGCAGAACTGTCTTAGATCAGTAATTGTTAATGGAATAAAACAGTGTCAAAAGGTAAACACAGTTGTTTGATAAGTCAGGTTGACTGTGCCTTTCTGGACCATGTCTCTTGCCTGTCTGCTTTTGTTTTGTTAAGATTAGCTGTTCTCAGTTCAAGGGAGTAGCCAGAAAATGAATTTTGTATACACAGCTCTGTTTGCAACTTCCAACCCCTGCAGTTTTTCACTTTAGCACGGTGAGCACGTATCCTGCTCCAGAGCAGCTTTCACAATGCTTGCACAATCTCTCAATCAGTTGTTGTGGGTGCAACACTAAGTGAACCTCAAAAGATGAGCCAGTGAAAGCTACGCAGCCAAAACATGTGAAAGGCATCAAAAACTATCAGCTCAGCAATTCCAGCAGGTTGGACAACAGTCTGACCTTTGTCATAAGGAAAACCAGGGAGGTATCAGGCAATTTTTTTATGCTGTTTTCTGTAGTAGCCCTTGTTATACTTTCTCCCAGCAGGAGTCTGTGACCCTGCAAAGGCTGAGGACTCTAATTCTGAGCCTGGTCCATGCAGAATTTATTTCTGAGCTCCCAATAATCTAGTTGGACTAATTTTAAATAAAGATTAATGGCAACCAAAATTTTATAGCGGAATCCGGTCTCACAAAATATTAACCCATGCTGGGAGGGACTAAGAGTACAGTTTGCCTTTTCCAGTGTTAAACGGGGTTGTTTGGAGAAAAGGAGGCTCAGGAACACCTTTCTACAATTACCTGAAAGGAGGTTGTAGCCAGCTGGGGGGTGGTGACAGGACAAGAGGAAACAGCCTCAGGCTGGGCCAGGGGAGGTTCAGGCTGGACATCAGGAAGAATTTCTTCACTGAAAGTGTTGTTAAGCATTGGAACAGGCTGCCCAAAGAAGTGGTGGAGCAGAAGCATTCAAGAAATGACTGGACATGGCACTTACTGCTATGGTTTGTTTGTCTGATGAAGCTGATGGACAAATACAATGTTTAGTGGTCAGCACCAGTCAGGCTGCCATCCTCAGGGGCCACTAAAGTGACCAACAGCTCTGTAAGGGAAGCACAGGCATGGTACTGTATGTAAGGAGAAGTTAAGAAAAAACCACATATGTCTTTGTGAAACAAATTCCAGCTAAAGACACACTGGTAAACTTTCTGTGGATTCACTCAGGATAAACAATGTTCTCGATGCCCCAGGAAAACTCTGAAAGAATGGGATAAAGTTAAGCAGGGGGAATTGCAGAGGTCAGTTTGGAAAGTTTGCTGACTACAAGATCTGTACTAAAATGTGTGCAGAGCTTGCATAAATCTAATCCCCTCTTGAATACCCCTGCGTGAACAGTTACACAGCAATGCTTGGGCTAGGAAACTCTCTAACCTTCCTCAGCCCACATGGTTGAATGTTGGTTGAGTGCGAGTACTCCAAGCTAAACACAAGCTCTGAATAGGGGCCTATGTTCTTGTGCTGTAATACTCTCTGTAAAAATCTACAGTTCTGGTACAAATCTACAGTTCTGGTTCTATATGCAGAAATAACCAATAAAAATATAAAATTTCCCACAAGGAAACCCCTTATAAAGTCGGAAAACATGCATCGAGGCATTATACATATGATGCTACTCTAGTTTTATAACATTTACCTCTCAAAAAAGCCCTAAACAATGTTGGAAAACAAAAAATGAGAGGATTTCCAGGCAACAACATTGGAGCTTGTCCACCTGAAACATAGTGGTGTCCATGGCTAAATTCATTCACTTCATTAAGGCAGGTCTGAAAGTGAGCATATGCCATCAGTTCTCTTTGCCTGGCAATCCCTACTTTCTGTCAGAAATTTGCGATGTTTATGAATATGTGTGACTTGAGCTATGCCTGATGTAACCCTCCTATGTCACATGAAATCTGCACTCATTCTATGGTCTTCTGGTTGGTTTTCAGGTGCAGTTCTTCATCAGCTTTAGAAACAGCCAGAGGGAGTGGTTACATTTTAAAGTCATTTACTTCACTGTCATGTCAGAAGTTTGTTCTCTACTGCTTCCCTTTGATGGTGTGTCATGTTGTTTGCAGAACATTCATACGTTTGCAAGAGCTACAGCATCCCTATGTGGAGCAGGGACCAGGATGTGGAGGCAGTTCTCAGCTTGTGCAACACAAAGGCCATGGTTGCCCGGGCTGGGTTTTGCAGAGCGAAGCTGCTATTGTGCTCTGTGAAGTCATGCCCTGTTGGGTGAATGCATGCCAGCCCTCATTAGTGATGTTACTGTTACATTATGCTAATTGTATTTTTGAAGCTCTGTAATTCTGATTTTTCTGAACAGCTCAATAAAAACTTAATTAAAAAAAGATGTTCTCCAAAAAGGGTGAGAGATGCTCTTCTCAGGAGCTGGGGAGAGTTACAAAGGAAAAGCGTTGTCTGTACCATCTAATTGATCTTAGACATAAAGACTACTTATTAATTAATTAATGTTGTTTCAGATGATACGACAGCACACGAGAAGGAACCAGGCTGTGGATAACAGGAGGTGGGAGATATGAGCAAGGAGTTGAAGAATTTCCCTTTTGGCTTGACCTTCCTCAGCAATCCCCTAATTAGGAACAATTAGGAGTGTATACTCCCCCAGACTGCTTAGAGAGCTGATTTCACAGGTTGCAAGGAGGTGATGACTTGAAGCTGTTGTGAGATGTAGAAGGACATCCAAAATAGAGATCCTTTGCAAAGGCAGGGAACACCGGGAAACTTCCACTTTCTTCTTCTGGATGGAGACTCTCGGGGGAGTCCAACCTTACTGCAGACCTCTGTGTGAGAGCAGCCAAATCTTTAAAACCTATTTCTAGAAGGATATTTAGTCACACAAATAAGTTCTCTGATCTAGGTTTCAGTCTCTCCCACTGCCTCAAAACTCCGTAAAATGAGGCTTTCCCACTCCATTTATCTCATTGCATATATTTTGGTAACAATCTCTGGAGAGCAGGAATGGCCTTTCTATGCATAAAACTGACTACTGAAGTAAGCAATAATAACTCAATGGGAAAGTTAAGCAGTTACATAGAATACACTCTTTCCATTGTAAGACTTCTGAAACCTTTCCAAATTTTGCTTTTTCAGTTGTTGTTGGTTTTTTGTGTTGAGAAATGCTCTTCTTCCCACACGCTCATTTTTGTTCTTGGTCTGCAACTCTGAGCATAGCTGTGAAGTCTGAATGGCTTTTGCTGGTCAGAGCCCACGGAACCTCCATCTCTCCGTCATTTCATGTGTCATGCAGACAACCAAAACCCACAGCAATAAAAACTTCACAGTACAACAAACCCCCATGTTGCTGATGTATGCCACATGGTGTATTCTGTTTCTAACTGGTCACACTTGGAAATGATTCAGTTTCTTTTTGCCACCCAGCCCCATTGTGTAAAGCAACTTTTTCCTGTTTGAAGTCCAGTGTGTTTTTTAGGGAAAAATGAGGCATTTCTCTTGTGTGAGGTAACAAATACTGTTGGAAAATATAACTGCAGAGACACTGTTCTTATCTGCATCCATGATTTTCCTTCTTTTTTTTCAGGCTTTGGAACTTTAATTTCTGTGGTCATACAGACATACACAGATTTCATAGAATATTCTGAGCTGGAAGGGATGACAAAGGTCATCTAATCCAACTCTTAAGCGAATGGCCCTTATGAGGATCAAACCTACAACCTGGGTGTTACTGATACCATGCTCTAACCATCTGAGTTCATTGGGGTGATAAAGTAAAACCAATAAAAATATTTGCATTTCTTTAAAAATATTTTAAGTCTTCCAATTATAATCCAGTGATGTGCATGATATTTTTTCATTACTTAAGGGTCCGTCACATACAAAAATACTCATAGTGTCTTTTCTACAAACTCTTCTACACAGAATAGTTTGTGCTGCTAATAAAGAAAAATGCATTTTAGAATAAAATGTGTTTACTGGCTAGCAGGTCCCAGGAACAAAATATCTTCTGTTTGTTGGGTTGAATTTTTTTTAATTTGGCAAAAATAGCAGTTTCAGTGAGCTGAGTCCAAATGTATTCTCAGCTGGGGAGAAAGGACTGATTGATGGCGGTAAATATTAAACTGTTCAAGGCCCCTGCTTCACAGCATATAAAACCAGTCACATCAGCTCATGTTTCACTTTTTATGTCTTTTCTTTGAAAAAGACAAAAAAAAAATCTGATAAGCATAGCCCAAAGCCCCACCACGCTGCCCGTAGAACCAGCCTCCTCAGGATGCAATTACTTGCACATTTATCATGAGAAAAGGACTCCCTTAGATAACAGGGCTGCAAGGGGTCAGAACGCAAATTGGGTGTGAATTTGCTCTAACGGTGTGAAGCACACCTCCTACACATTAAGGCAGTGGCTGCTGACATCTAATTGCATCGGCTTTTAGGGGACAGTCTGGACACCAAAAACCACGAGGGGCTGTTTGGCTTCAAGCCTTATTGGCATGGACACACTTTTTATGGGTGCAGACACACACAGAAGTGTTGGTTAAGAGGAAGGCAGGCAGTCAAGGAGGTGATGAGGATTGTAACTGAACTAAGGTTTAAATAACAATACTCCACATTTTTGGCAGCTACTGCAGCTTCATATTAATTTGGCTGCTCCCAGTTTTCCCAAGAGACAGCAGAGGGAAGGCAGATCTGTGTCTCTAGTCTTAGCTGGGCAATCTGGTCTCAGGAGACAGTGTGCATTGACCCTTTGACTACGTGTGGGAAGTTTGCTCCTGAGGATGCATTCACAGAATTATAGAATCACTAAGACTGGGAAAGACCTCTAAGATCATCCGATCCCACCATTAACCCACCCCCGCTGTGTTTACCACTAAACCATGTCCCCAGCTGCCACATCCCTGTCACAGATGTGCTCTTTGCAAACCCCATCGAGCTCCGTTCAGAGGTGCTTATTCTTTCTTCCCTGACCTGTCAGCCCAGGTGTATTTTGAATACCAAGACAATAAAAGCTTCTCTATTTCTCTCCTATGGGAAGGAGATTTCTCCCAGGCTCAAAAAAATCACACTGTTTGCCCGGCTTGTGCCAGCAATGTTTCTGTGCATGGGCCTGGCAGCCCGAGCAGCAAGTCATGCCAAAACCATTTTGATCACTACGCTTTAAAAAAAACCCCAACCAAACAAAGGACAATACTTCTCCACTGAGAACAATGGCCAGAGCTTGACAGGCATTACTCACAAACTCCTGGGCTCTGGCATACCCAGAACTTGCTGGCATTTTGCAATATTTCAGAGGTGTCAAGTTGCCCTCTAGTTTTTGGGGTCATGTTGAATTTAAGAAACCACAAACAAAGACAAACTCTTAGAGGGCCTAACAAAATACTCCCCAGCAGCATTCCAGCCAACATGTTTCATGCACTGTGTTTTTTACAACTTTACATGTTGTGGAAGCAATGGAGAGGACTTAGGCACAGCTGTGTTCAAATGCTCTTAGATGGGAACAGTCCAGTGATTGGCTTCTCTGGCATGGCTCAGTACTCCTGGAAGGCAAGTGGAGGTGTTTGCAGCATTTCTTTTGTTGAGAACGACATTTGTAACAGGAGAGACTGAGATTAAGGTTACTGGATGCAAACACAGAGCTTTAGAACACAAGATGAAGTTCTGCTGGTTGAACTGTTACGAGTTACAGGGTAGAAACGTGTTGTTCTCAATTGCTGCAAGTTGACAGTTTTCTAGACAAAGTGATGCTGGGATGTCACGTATGTTTGATAAAAACACTAAACTTTGTCATTTCTCTCTTGAAAGACTGATAAGATCTAATGACTGATTATAAAATAATGCTGGAATGACCATATTATCCACAAAGCTGAATGCAATTGTGAAAGGAACAATTTGAGATCTGTAAAACAAGACCTATTCTTGTTCACAGATGATTCACGCTGGATGTGTGAGGTTGACACAGGTGGAAGAGCAAATCACGTTGGGATTACGAATGGTGTCTACCTTGCAATATCTCCATTGCAAAGACAGGATATGGCAGCTGCATGAATGTTTGTGGATCACATCTCCCAGGTAGGAGTGTGTCCAGGGGAGGACACAGTAAGGGACCTCTTGGAAGAGGTACTGGAAAATGCAGTCGAACTTGGAAGCTGACCAGGAAGTTTATTGCCTTTAGATTGTAACACCCTTGCTCAAAGTGGGCCTCTCTTGTAAAAGGATGCAGGTAATCACTGGCAACTGCCACCATTTTGAACTGAAACCACTATTTTTCCTTGGCACCAAATGAGGATTAGTCCTTATTGTGGGGTTTTTAAGTTGGTTTTGATTTTTTTGTTTGTTTGTTTTATTTTTAATTCAAGACAAAATTACCTGGTCAGATTGGAACCAGACATGAAACACAGCCAATCAGGTGTTCAGGCTGCCATGGCAATCTGTTAAAGATTTCTTTTCCTGCTCTTCCAGAAACACAGCTGTGATGCAGGGATCGAGAACTCCTGACTTAAAAGCTTTGCTAATTATCCCTCTGTAAAGAAAAAAAGAATATAAAAAAGGCCACTACCCAGATTCATGTACCTTGTTCATAAACCGTGCTGCTTAGAAAGGGCAATGCCCAATTTCAGAAAACATAGAAACGAAAGAACAGAAAACAACTGCCTTTGGTAAAGCATGGCACAGCCCATGGAAATGATTCTTTGGGAACACAGGAATAGAGTGCAAGTATCTTGCAGATAGATGCTGAAGGGACTCACATTTGCTTGCTCCCCACATGAGCACAAACCTGCTTCTGTTTGTCCTGGTTAGTAAGAAAAAACCAATTTTATCTGGAGCACCAGACAACTGTAATAGGATATAGTAATTTCTCCCCAGGCCTTTTGGGCAGATATTAGGAAAAGTTCAAATACACTTAAAATTAGAAGAAACAGGCTTGTGACATCTCCTTTTCTGGAACAGGTTGCATGTGAGAGATACAGGGAAATTTCACAGTGGTTTGTTCTTCCCTCAGTTTCTAGAATCCCATGATTTCAGTAGTTATTGGAGTTTTGTAACATCGACTGAACTAGGCAACTGTTTTGAAAGTTTCCAATACAAAAATCACTTCTGATTACAAAAAGACTGAGGGCTAGGAGAGAATTGCATCATCAGGGCTTGGCATGGAACCATGGCACTGAGTCCTTACCAAAGAGCCATGTGCTCCCAGCCAGCTTTAAGTGGCTTGTACTCATACCCAAATTCCAACTTGGGCCAGAGCCCGCCCTGATGCGTGATCATGACAGCAGTGGTGAGCTGGATCCTCTGACAGAGGAGTCAAAGCACCCGTGCCTCGGGCTGTACATCAAGTGCCAACCAGCAGTGTAGGAAAGAAAATGGTCCCATTTATTAACTGTTTCTAAACTGTCCAGTGTTTCTTTTCCTTTCTGTCAGGGATGACATGACAGGGCACCTGTAGTGTGCTTCTACCAAGATGCCCAAAAGATTTTTGGTGTGTAGAGGTGATGTTAGCACACAGAAGGGGTTCAGGTGACTCACAAACCATTTAAAAAAGTATTGCAACCCACGTGTCCCTATTGATAATAGCCGCAATGTGCCAGCAAAGAAGCACCCCAAAATACAGAACACAGAGAAAAGAAGTTATTTTGCTCATGAGTGAGATGACACAGGCAAGGGGCAGCTGGGGCTTTGCATGTGATGCTTATGGAGGTGCTGCACCGATGGTGTCTTCTGAGACAGCTGTTTTCTTAAACAGTGTTTTCAGAGCAGCTCATGGACCACCTGTCAGAGCGGCATCTCCCGTACATTTCTAGTACTTGCAGACTTTTCCCAGCTCTGTTTCCAGAAGGTTTTCTTCTATAACAGACAGACCTTAAGCACAGACACCTCTGGGTCAGAGCAAAAATGTCAATTGCTGTCCTTGATCTTGACTATCATTTCTATTTTCAATGCAAGCTACACATATACTAAGGATAAGTTCCCTTTCCCACCTTTTTTTAGGAGACAGAGCAAAATTTATTTTTCTTCCCCCTCAGACTTTATTCCCTCCTTTTGTCTTGCTTCAGCTTTTCTAACAGGTTCACTTTTTTATAAACTCAGGTGCTAAGCTGGTTTGGAGCCTGTAACCTTTTGTAGGCCAGGTGGGAGCACAAGGTCTGCTCTGCTTCATGACATAAATATTTGTGAGCTGTTTTGGTTTTTATTCCCCAAGAATATATTTTGTTTGGGTTTCTTTCCTAAACAATGAAGCAAACTATTCCCAGAGGTGGTGGTGACAGACAGCCTGGTCATCCCTTCAGTGTCCGGTTGCTAGGAGAGCACATCACCTCGCCTTTGTAAGGGCAAGAACTCATTGCATGTCTCCAGGGATGGCCCTCTTGCCTGCCTGGCATCTCCCAGTGGCAGATTTGATGTACAAGGCCACAGGCAGCCAAACCCCAACCTCCAGCACACATTTGAAAAAGAAATCCTACTGTCTCATGCTTCCTGTGTCACTGGTGAATTTGTGCTGTGTGGTCCCACAGAGATGTTTGCTGTCTGAGCAAAAGTTTCATGTAGCCTCATTGCTGCCAGAGTGGGTACCTGAATGCTCAGATCACCTCTGTTTGCAAAAATTTCTTCGAAGTAGAGCTCTTCCCCACAATAGTGGTGCCAATGGGTGCCTTTATACCCACAAGAGGTTTTTACTGCTCTAGGCAGGATCTGCTTTACAACTGAGCAAGTTTCCAAGTTCTCCCTGGCATGGAGGTGAGCTCCAGCTTGCTAGCTGGCTGAGAGCAGATGTGTGCAATGGTGGTGCCCTACTTTTTGAATGCAGCTTTTATGTGAGCAAATAAGGAATTTTATTTGCTGTGCCTAGTCAGTGCTCCATCTATTTGTGATCCAGACTCTCACGCAGAAAGAATCCCATCAAGGCATCCAGCTCCCTGGAATGGGACAGAGGCAGGGTCTGCTTAACTGTTCATATAGAAAAACCCAGCTCGCACAAATGCATAGTCAGGGCTTGGTTTTCAAGTGCTCAGCACTCACAGCTCAGACTAACATTTCAGAGGAGATCTGTCCCTTTTAATACCCCGGTTCAGGCTAGGTTTTTAGCAGAGATCAGTCTCAAAACAGTTTGCTGGCTCTCTGGCCAGTTGTTTTGCTGCTTAGATGAGAACTGAGCAGATCCAAAGAGCTGATCCTCACAGCATTGAAAAATACCACGTTTTGGGGGTTGCACATTGTAGGCATCGCAGTCATCTCATGCTTGCCAGACTGTAAGTAACCATGCCAGCAGCTAGCAGGCTGTCAGTTACTAGTGTAAGCTGAAAATCCATCAAGAATTGTTTATATTTCACAAGGGGACGGATAAAGAGAAGATTCATTTCATATCCCTTTAAAAAGTGTGCGCGCGCGTATGGCAGAGGGTCAAGATAATTTTAGAGACAGATTTCTCAACAGAATCCTTTCTGAAGGTAGTCCTGTTGTAATTAACAGCCCCTCGCCTTGGCATGGCTCCTGCTCTTGTGGCTGGGGCTGCAGAGGACAGCTCTTTCCCCTGGCTGAACCTGGCAGTGGGTGCTCCCCACTCTACTCCAGTTGCAAAAACTCACATCCCAGCACCAGGGACATTGCTAAAGCCTTATCTTCATCCCTCTGACATTTATGTGGCTCTGCTGTGCTGCTGGAAAACATGATTCCTGTCCCAGAGCCCAAACCATAAGCTGGGGTTACAGGTTCCATAAATATTAATCCAAACAGGGAGCTCCAGGGTTAGATCATATCCTTATGCAGCATTGCTTTCACTGGGCCTGATACCCGGGTATTAATCTGTGTCATAAATTCAGGGCCAAACTCACTTCCAAGGCATTGTCAAGCAGAGGGAAAGAGTTCTGCAGGGTGTCTGGTGGTCACAAGCTCTGCTGAATCCCTCTCATTAGGTAGTTATGGATGTACACAGGCTGGGTCCAAACACACCCCTCAATAACACAGTGAGTGAGTATTTCAGAGACCAAGCAGTGAAAATAACGATTTTTGTCATTCCTTCAGTGGTCAAGATTATGGGCAAGGATTCGGATGGCTCATCCATCAGTTCTTTGCTTCTGAGTGATGAGCTTAAAAAGTGAAAAGAAATACAATATACCTGGACCAAACTCCAGATCTGTAGGTGATGATGTTTGCACACTTCCTTCATCTCTCCAGGGCCAGGGGTGAAAGGTATTTCAGAAAAAAAACCCATGCAAATCTCATGAGAAATTATGGAGCAAGCAGCAAGATTTTTAGGACCTGTTGTAGAGTAATGACTGGGATTTTTGGTTAGAGTTGCTGTAATCACCGCATGCTGTTGTACTGAGAAAGTTAAATCCATGAAGGGGCTGCTGGGACACTGGTCAGCAGCTTAATTTATGTACCGTCTAGGAAAGTGAACTTGTTGCTTTTCACTTCTCCAGGATGCAATTGAGCAAACAAAGTAGAACCAGGAACACTTTTAAGCTTTTTAAAATCATACAGGGAAGTGTTTTTCAAATCAGGCACTGCACAAAACTAAAGACAGATTAATAATTTTTTAATGAATCAAGGGTTTTCATGCAAGATGGCATTTTCAACAGAGTACAGAGATTTTATACTGATTCTTCTATCCATAAGGGACCTGGTTTTCAGCAGAGGCAAGGGAGGAGGGGAAGAAAATCAACACACCCATAAGCAAAACCTTTTACCTCAACCCTGATGCTGCTGCTGCGACCAAGTGTTTTACCCCAAACTGCTGTCAGGATGACCCCTGGGAGTTGTGGGTCAGGTGTTTCAGACCCCCTTTCTTCACCTTGGTCCCGGCTGCCACTCCTCCTGCACACTTCAGCATCCAACCCTCCCCCTGTCCAGAGCCATCCTAGTCCTGCCCATGTTTCACATTCTTTTTTCCGAGCCCCTGCCCCAGCTCTGATTTACACTCTGGTTGCTCTGCCTCAGGCTTGCAGAGGGCAACGCAAAACTGAGCAACAACTGGGAGAGGGAGCTGGCAGGCAAAATCAAGTCAATAATGCAGGCTGGAGCCACCCCCACTTGCTAAAGTTGATCGTGCTACACAAACACCAACTGCCTGCCCTCGGGGCTCCGCTGTCTAAGGGCAGGCTCATGGGAGTCCAAGGCCGGCTCCTTTGATCCCAATTTCTCAGCAGCTGTGCAAGTCATGGCCTTTACAGTGGCTTGCTGCTGACTCACAGTGAATCACGGCTCACTGGTACTATAAAGGCGCCTTGGAGGGCAGAAATTATGTTTGTGCTCACTTTAAGACCCTGTTATGCCCTGGGAGCAGTGTGAAAGAGGCTTTTGCGCAACACAGAGTTGGGTTCATTGTATTTGCATCCTACCATAATATAAATCAGCATTATTTGAGCATAGTCGAAGAAATTACAATAAATTAAGGTACCAAATTTGTAATTAAGGGCCAGCAAGCTACTTAATTAATCTTATATCTAATTAGCCAACAATAAATTACCCAAGCAGGACTATAAATCTATTCAGCTACAAGAACCGCATGCATAAAGACCTGTCCTGTACTGTTGGGAGCTCTTGATGCTGTTCAGCAGCCCTTTGTCTCCCTGGCTGCCCCAGTGCCCCACCTCCGGGGCTTCTGTCTGGTTGAAAGCTCCTTTGGGCAGAGATCATGTCTTTGAAGTGGCTTGGATTGTTCTAGCTCAGAATGTGGGGCCTTTATGAAAATAATCAATTTTACTGAAATTTAATGCAGGTTGAATTGTGTTTAGCCCCACTGTCAGTCTCAGTAAGCAGCTTTAAAGAGCTCTTTTTCACATGGTGGTTAGTAATGGTATTGCCCACAGAGGCTGTGGACTCCCCATCCATGGAGGTGTTCAAGGCCAGGCTGGATGGGGCTCTGAGTAACCTGGTCTAGCGGAAGGTGTCCCTACTCATGTCAGAGGAGTTGGAATGAGATGATCCTGAAGGTCCTTTCCAACCTAAACCATTCTGTGATTCTAATGTCTTGTGCTAAAAGAGATGTGCAAGTGGCAAGAATGACCAGCTACTGGTATATAGGCAGGTTGCATTCAGAAAATCATTGCAGAGTTGGTTTTTAATCGGTTTTTTAATCGGTTTTTGTCTTTTTGATTTTAATTACAGCCTCCACAGAATGCAACATAATGTCAATTGCAAGTTCCGATAGGTTTGTGGGGTTTTTTTAAGGCAAGCTATGCAGGGCTTCTCTTAGCAGGCAGGCAAGACCAGGCAATGCAGCTAAACATCACAGAGGTACAGTTTTTTCAAGTAGCTCCTAAAGCTTATTTTCACAGGATCTGCCAGTACAAACAGGGATTTGTGACTACAGTTGAGTTAAGGAGCATAAAAAGTACATGGTGTCTCTATGAGAATTACAGCGTCTTAGCTGTGGTTGGCTTAAGGGATGGCTTTATTCAAAATGCTGTACCACAGCCAAGCTGTGTCCTGAGGCTCTATGTTAAAACACACACAGCAAACAATGGGAGGAGATAAAGCCTGTCCCAAGAGCTGCATGCGTGACCACAAATGTGTTTTATGGCAGCCCAGGGACGGGGTTTCATTAATCTGCTAAATGCTGCAGGATACATATGGCCCTACAAGGAGGTCACACACCCACTTGGGTGAAGTCTTGGCTCTGAGGAAACCACGGGGAGATTTACCACTGGCTTCCACATAGCCCATCTTGTCCATTGCTGCATCCCTTTTCTGTGACTGTGGGACAATGGCTCAGCTGATGTAAAACCATCCTCACATTTACTGGGCTTCAGTGATTTGATTCCAGTTGAGAACAGGGTCTGCTAAACACCATCTTCCTTGTCAAAAACTCATATGTGCATCAGCAAAACTCAAGGGTGCAGGACTTAAAGCCTCCTCAAACAAGACTCATAGAAACCCATAAACAATGTGGTTTATTAGGCAACTTTACAAAAACTCAGACCAAGGGAGATTGCCTGTAGTTGGCCACCCTCTGACCATTCAAGAGAAGACTTAGTAACTAAATCACCTGTCCCATTTCTTAGGTGCTGTTAATGGATGCATCTCCACTAACTTCAATTGTCATAGAATCATAGGATCATTTAGGCTGGAAAAGACCTTTAAGGCCATCATGTCCAACCCCAAAGTCTCTGGCAAATACTGGGGCCCTTACAGCCACTGCACAGCAGGACATTATCCATCTCACAATTTGCAAAGGTGTTCATGACTATTTATTTACAGAGCTTCCCAGTCATGGAAGTTGTGCAGAAACAGAGCCTTGCCAAAGCCCAGCAAATCCCTGCACTGAAGAAAGTTTGCACAAGAGTGGTATAATACAGAGCAAACAAAGTGTGGCATGAGGCCACAGAGTTGAATGATTCCAAAAGAGGTATCTTTGTGGGGAGACATGGAATAAGATTATTTGAAAGGACAACTAAAACTAGAGTGGAATAAGGACGAAGAGCCAAAATTCTGTGTTGATTCAGTGCCATTATTTCAAGCAGACATTTGGACGTGGTGTCATTTGAAGGTGATGAAATTAAAAATAGCTGAGGTTCTTCATGTTTTTCAGAAGGTCTTTTCTGTTGTTAGTCTTTAGCCTGATCTTAAGCAAAACCTGCATCTTGCACAATGACTTGACTTCAGGGCAGACCTTTGAGAACAACATGAAACATCATGAAACGAGCCAGGGCATGAGAGTATGGAGTATTTGCACGTGGCCCAGAGAAGAGCTAGTCACAGCAGAGAGGTCAGGAAAAAACTGCAAAAGGAAGCCAAGAAAGAGCAAAAAGCCACAGAATTTCCAAACAAAGGAAAACTTAAGCAAAAAAAGAGTGTATTTTAGGCAGAAGGAAGGGTGGTGGAACCCGGCAGAGATCTGTATTGCCGCTGTCCTCTTCTTGGTTCTCTTATGCTACCTGTCCTTAGCAATGGGCGTGATCAGACAGGTTCTGCTGTGTTTTGTACATTTGAAAAAAAAAATACTTTTTGACAATGCATTGAGTAAGCAGCTGTCCTCATCTACTGAATTGAAGTCTAATTCCACCAACAATCACCAAAAAAAATGAAGGCCAAACTTTCACACTCTGGTATCCAACTGATAAACAAAGTCTCTTTGAGATCACCAGCTCTTCAGAGATTGTGAGAGTATCCTTTTCCCAAAATAATCGTAACACATCCTTACCCGTTCTTATAATCATGTTTGAATAAGCCATTTTGGAAAGTCTTGAGATGCTGTGTTGTGCTTTGCTTACTCTCAAATTGGAATTAAAACCAGTGCAAGTGGAATTCTAGCTGAGACAAAAACACAGGGACTAGACTGCCCCATTCATGGTTTTCAACCCAATTTGGCAGATTCAAGGCATTCAGATAGAACTCTTGGGAAAAAAACCTAAGATGATACTAAAGCTGCAGTGAAATCACTATTGAATTTCTCTCCAGCCTCGTGGGCCCAGCACTACAACTCTGAGTTTCTTTTCTTTGGGTCCACCCTAATTCCTCCCCTTTCAGAGTCAACCCATTCCCATTCTGGTTTGCCATTTAAGCACTTCAACGTTCTTTGGGAATATCACAGTCTTTTTCAGGGACATCTATTGCTTATGGAGAGAGTTTTCACTAGTTATAGGACTGTGACAAATGGAAACCTACATGTTGTTTTACCCTTTTAGGTGGCACAATTTATTTGCTTCCTTAAGAAAACAAATGCTGACATATCACTTCATTTATCCAGAGTTTGGAACACTGAAATCTTCTGTAACCATTTTTTTCCCCACTTTCAGAAATATTTTGCAATACATACACCTACTCATTAGATTTTTTAATAATTCGCCAAACTCACCCACTCACTAGATTAAAAAAAAAGAGGTTCACCTCAGTCCAAATCCACATGATAACAGGCTTTTAAACAAATAAGCACATTTCTTAAAAAGAATCCGTATCTGCTAAATCACTTGTACAGAAGTGTGGTAAATCAGCCCACAGCCTAAGTGATACTTGATAGAATAGACTTGCTGGATATAAAAACTTAAGTTTCCCACATGCAGCCAGCACTAATGTTTGCAAAGCCCAGATTTGCTGTTTAACGTTCTGAATGTGTTCTCTGGTTTGACTTTCTTGCTGCTGCAAGCACCTCATGTCAGCATTCCTCAGAGTCTGCATAATGTACATATAGGCTGATCTTTAACCTCTGTGTCATCACCCAGCCCCAAATCAATAGAGGGATGTGACACTGGCGGGACCATTTGCCCGTAGTAGTTCAAACAGACAGATGGGCTCTGTTGTATGAGCATGGGGCAAAGAAACTTGGAGTTGGTCAAGGAGTTCTTTCTTTTTTTTTTTTTTTTGAGTGTGAAATAAAGCTCTCAGAAAGTGGATGCAGAAGGAGGTGAGTTCAGCTTCAGTGTCAGCAAAACCACTGCAGGTACTGCAGTCTTTGCACCTTGAGGAGTGGTGTGAAGGCTGCCTGGTTTTGGGCTTTACTGTTTTCCATCTTTTTATTGTAGGAATTCCCCCAAGATCCACACAAATATCACTTTCTCTCTTGGGCTAAACCTGGTCATGAATAATAAAAGCAAACAGCAGTTACCCTCCACATTGCCTGTAAAATTCCATGTCCTTATCCTAAGGGACCATGAGGGTTTTTTTCACAGCTTTTCCCCCGTGTTGTATGAAATGTGGTTGGACATTTGGAGCCTGTCAGCTGCTCAGTTGCCAGCTTTGCAGACTGGGATGGGGCAGTGATAAACTGGATTAATTCAGATGGTAGGTGGGCAGAGGTGCCGCAAAGTGGTACTCCCAATGACACAGCTGTGCGTGAGATCATTCTCCAGTGCTGGGCTGCAGAAAGCACCTGTTTGCCAAAATTCAGATCTTTGTGGTCCTCAAGCATCACAAGAGATACACAGGGTAAGGGTGAGACACCCAGTGCTTGGGTGAGTGGAAGTGCTGGCAGGACTGGCAGAGTCCCCACAGTGCCAGCCCTGGGGAAGGGTGACTCCACTTCTGCTTGTGCCTGGGCAGTGCTGCAAAATGTTGCACTTTTCTGTGGTTGTCTTGGCTCCAAGTTTCTGCTGGGTCTGAGCTCTGGGTTTGTAGCAGTGCCCTTGCCCTCGCGCTCACCTCACTGCAGAGATGCCACAAAGCAGCCTGGTGTGTTCCTGCTTGGAATGTTTCATAGTTGGAGCACTGCTGCCATTTCCCCCTCTATTTCTTCTTTCATGCCCATAGTAGTCTATGACTGAAAATCAAATGTATTTTTACACGTTCAACTGTAAAAATAAAAATGTTTTTAGTTCACATTTTTCCAAATGCCTTCCCCCCAACCCCCAAACAAGTATATAACTCTTTATAATACAGCCTAGTTAATATTTCCCTTTCATTTTATACTAGCACAACACCTCAGAAAGATGGGTTGAAAAAGGCAGGCTGTGCTTTAGGAATAGACCACTACTCCCAGGCAAACTGATCTTTATAAAAATATAGTAATGAAATCAATATGTATTATTACACATAATGAAGCAAAATGTATATTTTTACATATTAACTCTATTTGCTTTTACTCTTTACATGTAGTCATAAAAATATTTATTTTTGTGCTTAGAATAACAAAATGAAAGCTCAGTGTTCAGGCTCTATCTGGCTGGCACTTATTATTTCCATATGTTAGGGCAACAACCAGATTGCTCTGCCAGTTAATTCTGTGACTTTTTCTCCACCTTTTCATCTGATCTAGCAAAGATTATTTTCTTTGCAGCTATTATTGCAAAGAGGTGACTGATTGCCACCGGGCAGAGAGTTAAAAATGAAAGGATCAATTAAGTTTATTCTTCTGGTGAGAAAATATGCACATTTTCTCAGAACATTAAATTCCATCTGAGGAACAGAGATGAGGAATTAACATGCTTTCAATACTTTAAACAAGTCTCTCTGTTTTCAATAGCAATGCTGTATTTGGATTTAACTCTGGTGAGAAGAGCACTCCCAGCTCTGCTCACTGGAAGTGATGGCAAAATGTCCTGTTGACTCGAATAGAGCAGGGATCAAAGACAGCAGGGCAACCCTGGAAGATGAACCCGATTGAGAAGAAAATGTCTCTGCTCATGGCAGGGGGATTGGACTAGACAACCTACAAAGTCCCTTCCAGCTTTGTGATTCTGTGCAGCTTTGTGATTCTGTGAAGTTGGTAAGATCACACTTTTTATTCCCGATACACCCAAGACATCCTGTATGTGCCAGGGGGTGTTGCACTGGTTTCTCTGAATGCACTATTAATCTGGCGCAAGCTTTTGGAGGTGCCCCACCACCACCAACCTCAAGAAGTTCATTTGGAGCCAAAGAGAAGGTTCTGCAGAGCAGTTTAGGAAGGAGGAACATATGGTCAGTCATGGTGGGGGTTAAAGAGCACACTTCTCCTGAGGCACAGTATATCCCACTAGATCTTGGTTCATGTGCCTGCAACCTGCCAGGAACATGCATCTGATACACTATCCATAAAAATTGATAAATGAAGGAGTGGGTCTCTATCAGCTTTCCAGGTGCAGCTGACTACAGCTAACAGAAGCTGCAGAAATACGTCTGAAACTCAGTCGCAGCCCCATTCTTGGCAGGATCAGTTTGCGCTGAGCTCCATGACACTGAGCCTGGATGCTTACCATGCTACCAGGGCAAACCTTGATCAATATTTAAGTCTGAAGCCTTTATTTCTTTTCTTGAGACCTCTGATATGTCCCCATAGCAGCTCCAGGAATGTTTCTCAACTTCTGTGATCAGGAGAGCCCACCCTTAACGCTGGACTGCAGAGGGCTGCCCGGGAGCCTTGCAGAGGACGGAAAGCGCTTGGTCAGGTAAACTGCTGCAGAGATGCAGTTTTTTGTTTATCCTTTTTACCTAGCTGTCAACTCCACAGCAGATGAGGCAGAGCGGTTGATATTAAAATAGCAGAGGCGGGAATAAAGAAGCGGGAACGGACTTTTCTATAGCAGCACCCAAGCATTTATTGTAGGGAGGCGCAGGCTACGAGGAAGGACCTTGTGGGGTGGTTACACTGAGTTTTTAAGGGGAAAGGAAAGGGGCGGTTACAGCAGGGAGGGTCCAGGATATCTACAAATCACAGGATGATGAGGGGTGACAGGTGTCCAATAAGTTCTGAACAGGGGCGGAACATATTTGAATTAACCAACCAACATAACAGAATGGCAGAACTTTCCAGCACTTGCTGAATATTAAAACAACCTTATGCATATTAAAGTAACACTGAGGCGGGGAAAGGGGTGGAACAGAGACTTTGACTGACAAGCTAAAACGTGGGAGGATCAGGGGATTCCCCAGCCATGGTTTCTCTATCTCTCTCTACTGTCCTGAGAGGAAAAATCATAGAGAAGGCAGGCTGGGTCACTGCCACACACCCTCGCCTACTGCCTGTTGGGATGAGGCGTGGCCCTGCACCAGTGCTCACCACCGTGGGCTTTCCTTGAGCTGGAAGGAGCCCTGGTGAACACTCGCCAGATCCCAGAGCCAGCATTTGAGGGTCACAGCTATGGGGCACACGGCTATGGAATTTATGGCTACAGGATCATAATTCCCCATGTCCAAGTCATCATCCTGAGAAGTTTGCTGAAGACTTGATGCAGAAAAACCAACAATGTCAGTGTTCTGTATATATGGTTATAGAGCAAGGGGAAACACCAATGTCAGATTTCCCAGATTTCCCCCTCCATATTCTCCTCCACGGAGACCAGTCTCAACACAGCCAAGGATGCAACACAGCCAAGGGGCCGAGCATGGCAGCCCAGAGTGCTGAGGCTAACCCTGACACCAGCTGCAGCAGAAATTGCCTCTTCATTTCCAGCAGTGCCTCTACAACACAAATCCTGAGGACATACGGAGCAAGCTGGAGTCAGCAGGCGGGGAAAGGACATACTGGGGAGGGAGTCTGTGGGAAACAGAGTAAGAAAAATGCTTCCCTTGGAAAGGTGTTGTAACAGAGATCCCTTGGAAAGGTGTTGTAACAAAGATAAAATGCTTCAGCTGTCAACAGGATACCACAGGATCCCAGAAAAACCACACAGTTTCTCTGCTGCAGAACTGTTCATTCACAAAATAGTTTTTCTTCCTCACATTCAGTTTATTACAGATAGTTTCTGTGCTGCCAGAGCTCCACTGACCAGCAGTGTGAGACTTTTCATAGTTGCAGCCGCTCAGGCAGGATCAGGCATCTCAACATAAAGGGACCTTCTGTACCTATTTCCTTCCCTTCCCCTAACAGAGTAACTGGAGCAGTATAAGCAACTTTATATTGACATAATTCATCCCCATTGGGGGTGTTATATCATGTTAGAGAGATTTAGATGGTTAATGTGATAAAACTTGTGAATAGAGAAGCTGGTAGGATCATGAATTAGTTTTTTTACTCCTTGCACTCTACATGACTCACAGTAACTCAAACTTGTAAGAATAACAGTGTATAAATTGGCCAGAACTAAGCCCCTTTGCCAAGACAGATCAGTTTTTAACTACCTGCATGCTTGAACCTTCCACAGCCACAGAAATCTTGCACAAGGGTAACAGCTTTGCTCCTAAGTAACAGATTATCTAAAGAAAGCACCACATAAATGCCAAACTTTCCAAAGGAAACCAGTGATTCTGGATTCTTTTATACCCAAATGCCAGTCCTGAGAAAACTTATAGGGTATCTTAAATGGGAACTGCTCTTTGTAAGGAAAATAATGATAAGGATGCAATCTCTGAAAGATACAGATTGTTCTGCAGAGAGCTGTTTTCTTATCTTCAGGACATTCTTGGGGGAGAGAAAAGAGTCAAAAAAAAAGTGCTGAGGAAGAAGGAAAGAGATCTAACTACCAATAGGGAGTGATGAACAGAAAGGGTGAGAAAGGACAGTCTTGGAAAGGGGCTAGAAAGTAAAAGACAACAAAGGAGGGGAAAAACTGAGGGAGGCGAGGGGGAGGGGGTAGGGAGAGGAGAATGTGTGAAACAAAGGTGAAAGAAAGGGAAGAAGAAATGAAAGTGAGAAGGGAAGAAAAGCCACAATCGAGGGCTGAGATGAGTACGTTCAGTTCCTATTTTATTTATACATTTATATTCCAGTCAGTGTTTAGTAGGTGTCTCTAAAGGCTGTGATTTATTTTAATTTTTCCTTTTCAGTCCTGCAGAGGAAGGGGCAAAGGCCAGAAGGGGGCTGGATTCTTTGCCTAGGGCACGGCTGCTCCTTAGGCTGGCCCTGAATTCAGAGAAGTGCTAATGCTCCCTGGAGCTGGAATGCAATTAATTTTGTGTGGCACAATGTTCCAGAAAGAGCATATTTGGGGAGGCTCAGGTTTGTGATTATAGGCTACCTCGGCCTATCTGTGCAAATTGGAGCTGCAACACCAGCTCTCCACACTGGGTTATTATTTTACACATCTAGGTTTTTGACCTGAAAATGTTTGTTTGTGTGACATTTCTGCAAGGAAAGAGGGCGAGCATCTCACTTTACCCATGTTAGTGGTCAGTTCAGCTGCCTGCCAGAGCCCACTCGAGTCGACAGCAAAATCTTCTCTAACTTATCTCTGGATGCCCTTTAATTATTTTTTTTATTTTAAATTAAACTTTGTAAAGGTCAAATTTGGGGATTTTTTTTTTTTTTTATTTAAGCAAACACTGAGCAGAGACACTGGATGATTTAGAATAATCAGTTTAAGACCACATGTGACATGTTGCTGTAGCAGCATACTTTTTCCATGACAGCTTGTTGTGTGTCACAGGGACATTTGTCACTGATCACTCAATTATCCACAAATTACAGCTTAACTTCATTTACACCATTTCCTTGTAAAAGCCAGGGCAGCCCCCTGAAGCAAAGAGGCTCCGTCTCCTGTCGTACCATTGCAATCAGTAGATTATTGAAAGCCAAGAATGTAACTCACACTTATAAATAATTTTGCTTTAAAAGACTTTCCTCCTATCTTGCAGTAATGGCATTGCTTTTTGGCTGCTATGCTCTTCAGAGAGCTTCAGAATTGTCTAATAAAAAAGTCTGTTTTTTCCATCAATGGCCAGCATTTTCTGAGGGGATTAAAAAAAAAAAAAGATAAACATTTTTTCCCATGCCTCATTTAAGCTTTCTCTCTGAAGCTGCAAATCTGGTCCTTGCACACATCTACCACCTGAGCTGCCAGTGCAGCTATTCCCCAGCTGCTGGGGGATGCATGAAGGCGTGGGAGGGTGACAAGATTGTCTCAGGTAGTGCAGGGTAACTTCTTAACCAGCTTATTTGTGGTGGTACTTTTAGGAAATCTAGGGTTTAAGAGGCTCACAGGTGGGTTTGGGCTTTGCTTTATGCTCTGGTTAGAACTTCCTTTGCGGTTCCTAGAAACCTCAAACAGATAGGTTGATATTTCCAGAGCTTTTCTGCATATTCTTTAACTACCTCATGTTATAAATGAAATAAAACAGCTCAGACTTAAAATATATGAAAAAGTACAGGCCTGCATCTTTTTCCCAGGGCAAGAGGGCAAGTAAAGCCTTGCACTGACTACTTTTAGTGAGAATAGTGCCTCTGCAGAAGGAGAAATGCCCTTTTATCGGAAGCCTTGTCCAAAACCTTTCCAAAGCAGCAACTGACAAGTTATCTCTGTACACCTACACTACCTTTTGCTGACTAAATTAGAAAAAGAAGAAATGATTGACCAGACAGGGACTCAGTCCATTCCAACCTCCATTGTTCAATAAATAATTGAAAATGGTTGTACCAGGGAAGTATGACTTCATGGTGTTTGAATAAGATACGTTACCCTGTGGAGGCTGATGGAAAGAAGATAAAATATACTGAATACTTATATATTTAGACCATTGTTTGGTAGGTGAAATAATATTTCCTTGTGAGTCACTGACTTTGCTTGTGGATCAATACTGTGGTGTGGAGGCAATAACTGCACTTAGTGCAGCTTCCCCTGGTTGACTCCTCAGGACAGAGGATTTGAATAATCTCTTTTCTGGCATGAACACTGGTGAAAGCAGAAGCTCCCCAGCTGCCCTCCCTGAGTAACTGGTGATGCAAACACTGCTTTGAGGGAGGTGCTGCAGAAGCCAGGGTTTTATGTGGGGAAGGTTGGGGAAAACATCCTCATCTAGGAAGCTGGATGATCCCTGTGCTATGCTAAGTGACTCCAAAACACACCTGGTGCCCACAGGGACACCTCTGCTTCTTCTGCCACCAGGTGTTACCAGGCACATGCAGGGCTGGAGCCCCAGAGCTGGACTGTTGCCCTCTGTTGTCACTACTGGAGCTGTTTAACTGGGGGACAGAAGAAATTGTCTCTCAAATCCAAATAGGGGGAGGCTTTGTAACTTGGAAAATCCAGGCTGCACCCTTCCAACCACCACTGCACTGCAAGAAGGCCAGGTGTTGGATGGAGATACATTCCTGTGTTCTCCCAGCAGTGTGCTACAAGCTCCCAAGCGTGCAAAACTCTTTAGACAACTGCTGGACCAGCAAAACTCTTTCTTTTTTTTCTTTTTTTTCCCTGAGGCCTACAAGATTGAAGCCAAAAGACACTGAAAGCTGGGGCTGGCTCTCCATTTTCACTGTGGAGGAAGAGCTTTTTCAAGCTGGCTTGTGGAGGTTATGCAGCCTCTAGCCCAGGGAAGGTGGTAGGACCTTACCTCTGCTTTGGCTGGAGTTGGCAGCCTGGCAATGCCCATCACCGCACCTGAGCAGGGCTGGGTTGTTCCTGACCTGACATGAGCACTCTGTGGGAGGAAGATGATCCAGAGTGGAGGTTTGGGGCAGGCTGTGGGGAGGGAGGGTGAATAATTGCTGACACATGGCTCTTTTCTTTCACTCAGCTTGGGTTTTGGGCCACAGGGTACACAGGGCATGGTATCATCTGAAGGGTGAGTGCAATAGCTTTGAAAGAAGCAAAAGAAGTCAGGCAGGGAACCTCCATAAATCTATCAGAAAGTTAAATACTGTAAAATCTCCATGTTGTTTACCAGCTGTGCCTACAATGAAGACAGAAATAATCCTGGTAAACATGACCTTTGATCAGCAAGGTGGAGAAATTAGGTCAAGCAGGTTTTTGCTTAGCTGAAACCATAAGCTAGGGATGAAGAGAAATAAAATTCTCTTCCAAAAAATGTATTAGTGTGAGAGCTCCACAGAAAACTGCTGTTCAGCAGCCTGAGGCCAATTTGCTGCTCTTGCAAACCTTCCTTGCTTCGAGCGCCAAATGCAGAGGGCAAAGGAACATGTGCACACAGCAAAGGAGCAATTGCCTGCTCCACGAACTGGGTTTTGATGTTCAAATTGCATTACAGGGCATGCTCTGGTAGGGCTTTCTGTGTGACCTTGGGGAAGCCCTTCTGTTGGTTCAGACTCGGTTATCTCCACCTGCAGAGCCGGGCACAGTCCCTCCTGCATCACGGCCGTGGCACCTGGCGTGCCTGGGTCACATTTTGCAGATGGGAGGGTGTTTCACTTGGCACAGGCAGCTGCACGCCCTGGCCAGTGTGTACTTGTCATCTCTGTGTTGCATGAGGGGTCATGATATTGCAGTGGGGCTCCTGAACATGGTTTGTGCACCTCAGCCATGTCCAGGCAAAGCACAGAGCCAGGGCTCTCAGTGCAGGCAGAGAGGGTGGGCACCCCACCCTGTGCTTTGGAGGGAAAAGAGGTCAGCTTTATGAAAACAGACCCTGCCTCTTTTAATTTACAGCAGCAATTTGTTCTCCTGAGTCTGGCATTAGCCCATGAGTTCTGTGGTGTCCCATGAGGATCCTGTGCTCAGCGCGAGGTCACGGTGAGCCTTGGTGCCTTCCAAACCCTCTATCAGCACTGCTGAGATCCAGGCTACTCCGAGGGGGAATCAAGGCTGAGCATGCTTACCTATAATTAATGGATAAAAGGATCCTCAGGAGAACTTGTCATATGGAAAATTTGCCACCTCAGAAAATGCAAATATATAGCTCGTCAACAGTTTTGGGTGGGGCAGGAAGTCCCTGCCTCCACCCTCATCCCTGGACCTATATGTGGGGACCACCGACCTCAGCAAAGACATCCCAGTCTGAAATGAGTGAAGAAGAGATCTCATCCTCCCTGGATATTGTTTTACAGTTGATGACAAAATTTGCCAGACTTTCCTGCAAGCAGCGGTTTTGCACGGTTCACAGACGTGTGAGCACTCAGGGGGTTAAATCAGCAATTGGGTGACATGATTTTATGCCTGTGGGCGGTTTGTTCCAAAGATCAGCTGCTCTCAAAGCAAAAGTAAACTCACAGTGTTTATTATGAGTCACTTAAGCAAGCAAATTATTAGTAGAATCTCATCTGTGGTTATGCAAGTTGGGACCTGAGGTGAAGGTTAATTATTTTTCTCCCATTAAAAAAAAAAAAAAAAGAAGGAGAAAAAACCTGAGGTGCTTTAGCAACTGGCATGGGAAGATGCTTCCTGCATCTATCCGAGAGTGCTCAGCCTGGGCGTCTCGGGGTGCACCTGGAGCTCGCACTGCTGCTGAGTTAAAGAGGATGTGGATCTAATTTTGCACACCGAGGCCTCAGCCCCAAACCCCCTGACAGCCCCGAGAGTCTTTTCATTAACTTCAAGGGGCCCATAGCCGGGCCCGTGTGAATGGCCGGGGTCTGCAGCGGCAGCAGTGGCCGGTGCACAAAGCCTGCCCTCCCGCCGCCCTCCCGCTGCCCTCCTGCTGCCCCTGACCTCCCGCCGGAGCTGAGCCACCGCCGCCACGAACCCTGCAGGGTCCCCTCCACGGCGGGATGGGTGGCTGCTAATTGTGTGAGCTTTTTCTCAGGGCAGCACCTTGTGCGTGACCACTGCTGGGGTGCTGGGGTCTGCCCAGGGATCAACAGCACAAAAGCAGATTGGGGGCTGAGAGGGGATGGTGGGGCATTTCCTTCCCTTCTCCCTACTAGGAGCATGTTTCATCCTGTGAGAGGGTCTTCTCCATTGAAAGGAAAGAAATAACCCCCTGAGGAATGAGCCTTTTCCCACCTGGTGCCTCGGCTCGGGGCTACATGAGCGGGGTGCGCTGGGCTCCCTCTTGCCAGGAAGCCCTTCCTGCCTCCAGACCTGAGCCACGGCTCATCTGGGTGTGTGCAGTGTCCCTGCAGACACCAGCACCTGACCTGGCTGTGTCCAGTGTCCCTGCAGACACCAGCACCTCACCTGGGTGTGTCCAGTATCACCGCAGACACCGGCACGGCAGCATCCTGGCTGCTTTGAGCTGCTGTGGCAGCCAGCTGCTCTGGAAGCTTGTCCTCATGCTGGCCTGCTGTGTGGGTGCTACACAGGCTCTGAAGGGACAGACGCTCCTGTGAGGGGAAGGTGGCACTGAGGTCAACAGCAAGGCTGCTCCAGGGTACCCAGGACTTCTCAGCCATCACTGTGACCAACATGAGCAGGAGAAGGGCAGTCTACAGGCAGAGATGGTCTACAGGGTCGACACCCCTCCAAGAGCTAGGGGGAAACTGAGTCTTGTCAGCTACGTCTGGAGAGGCGGAGAGGCAGAGAGGCTGTGAGCTTGGACTGAGCTAGGGTGCCATGACAGAAGGAAGAAGGAAGAGGCCACATGAGCACATCACATTGTAGAGGAGTTCAAGTTTGATAGAACCGTCCAGACTGTGCAAGATCTCCCAGCGCAGTGCTTACCCTCAGTGCTCAGTAAATAAACAACAATAAAACAATGTAGATGTTTTCTTCATAAGGTAATAGAGTGTAGGTCTCTTGAGTCAAATCTGGAAGCAGTTTAACAAGGCTCCTTGAAGCAGTGGCTCTGTGTTGCTCTCTGTTTGCAGAGCACCATGGTGCTATTCACATGATTTTTAATGCAATAAAATTACACAATAATGCAATACAATAATAATAAATTAGAACAGAGACGGTTCTCAGACATACCAAATGAGGAAAGGCAAGGTTTCACTCCTGCAATCCCAGCTCATTCCATAACCCAAGGCAAACTGCTAGATTTTTAAAAGCAGCCTTGCTAATTTTTTCTTTCTTTCTTTCAGTGTGCCTTTTTAGGCCACTCTGGAATCACAGTTCTCTTTGGGAAAACAGAATCTTAGCATCCCTGTGCTTTGCTTCCCTCACTAGTGAATGCTGCAGAGGGAATTATAACTCTACCACTGCACATGAGAGAATCAGACACTGTGCTGATAAGTGTGGTATTAAATTGGGGCTTTGCAATTCATTTTCGCAAGGTCCAGCAGGGACCTCTCAGCAGGAAATAGGTGCTGTCTCTGTCCTGGGAGACAAGATAGGAAATGTGAATTCCTGAGAGCACAAACCTGGTGAAGAGCTGGCAGAATGTACTTGCAGCCCAGCCACAGGGCAGCCAACAGCCCTTTGGAACTCCTTGTCCCAGGGAGTTACAGCTCTCTGCTTTTCCTGCTTGGTCTCTGCCAGCAGTGGGAACTCCTCAGTGCCATTCCCAAGAGCAGTGGGGAACCTGTCAGCTCACAATCCGGGTACCACGGCCTTCACATCCAGTGAGATGCTCCCCCACCCTCCCTCCTTTCCCGCTCCCTAAAATGTCTCTATCTCAAGGAAAAGCAGTTTAGCATATCAGCAGTCATGTTCAAATTCCAAGGCTAAGCACGGAGCCTGGGAGAGAGAGAGGGGGGCCAAAAAAAAAAAAATCAGGTGCTTCTCAAAAACAATCAACCTGATTCACATGCAGCTCAGCAGCTTTTTTGATGGCTCAATTCCAGATTTCACAGCTATTCAATAGTTCTCTTGTGTAGCTGATCCTTGTCTTAGAATTCAGCACAACTCAATCCATTTTCCCTTTTCTTTCTATAAACACCCCCCTCCTCCTCTTCCCCTCCCTTCATTTTCTTGATTTACATCTCTAGGGAGATGGGAATGTGAGGGAGAAGCTTGTAGCCTTCCTTCCTGGGGGGCCTTGAACTGGTGTCCCCTGTCTCAGGTTCCCATTGTCCGTGCTGCACAAGCCGCAGCCCCTCTGCACTCCAGCCCTACTCAATTGGAATTTAAATGCTTCATGATTGTTGTCTCACAGAATAGGAAAGTGCTGCATTAAAGAGTAAATTACAGCAGACAAGTAACTGCCTTGGGAAGGAGTGTGAAAGGAGAGATGAGACCAGCACAATGCCTGTTTGCAAAAGAGGTTTTTTCCAAAGATGAAACAATCTTCCTGGTTCGGTCTCCTAAGGATAAATATGATGTGGACAGCATGGATATGGGTCTTTGTCTGGGAGGAGAAGTGCGGTGTGCTCAGGCCGGAACAGGCCCACAACGGGCAGCTTGGACTCAGATATGAATTGTGTCCCAGAGCCAAAAGCGTGGCTGGATCTGGGCTTGACATCTGGTTTCCTACCTGGGCCCAATCCGGGCAGTTTAACTGTGATCCAAAACACTAAGCAACTTGCAAGGAAATGAAGAGAAGAGGTTTACTCATTTTCTTGCTTTTGCTGCTTTCTATGCATAGGCAGAATTTTGAGTTCATTTGTGGTAACTCCCATTAATACTGAGACCACCCCAGGGATCATCATCCTCTCCTTAGCCCCTCCAGTGATGATCATTTGTTATCTAAACACTCTAGTTGTGTCACTGGGACCCTTTCTCCCTTTCCTGTGCTGTATCTGCCCCAGACCTACTTCTGCTTAGTCCAGCCTCCACTTTAGTCACCACTGGGACAGCCACATGAGATCCTGAGATGCTTTTCCAGGTCAGAGCTCTATGAGAGCAAGATGTTGAGCCTACTCAGCACAGAGCTAGCAATACCCTTAGCTAAGAATTATTTCCTTGCGTGAAGGACAAAATGTGCCCTGGTGGTAGTAGAAAGCACCCTGTGTCTTCTTAGGAGTTACAAAGATGCTTACAACTACATTGCTCATTTGTGTAAGATGGGGTTTCTCCAGCAGGAGTGGCAGAAAAGAAAGGCTTTGACACTTGAAGAAAGCACAAGGAACTGTTAAAATTATGATTAACATTCATCCAGAGCATCTGAGGGAGAAACAAAAATGAATTAGTCTCAGTGGCTCAGCCACAGTGCCAAGATCAGAACAGAGACCAGTCACACAAAAAGGGAGCAAAATTCAAGTATTTACCCTTGAGAGATATTGATGACATCTGTCTCCTTAACATTTTGGTCACCTTTGCAGAGCCTGTCATATTAATAGAAGATTCATGAATTAAACCAGCCAGGTGGTGTAAAGCATAGGTCACAGAAGCCCTGGGAAATGCATCAAAAAATGGCATGTTCACTGAGACAAGAGAAAAAAAAAAGATCAGGAGAGTTTCTCTCCCCTTTGCTCAACAGCATATGCCTTTCAAACTGTTCATTGAAATAAGGTGCCATGGACACATAGGAAAATAATGCACAAATACGTTTAAAAAATGAAAAAAAACCCCAATGTGCACACATACACAGACAAGCAGGCAGGCACACAGTCCTTTCTGCTCCAAGATCACGACGTACGCTTTCCCCCGAGCTGGCTCTGAGTGGCTCCTGTTTAATTACTCCTCTGGAACCGCTGGGCAAAGGCTGTGCCAACAATTCTCTTTTTTTTCATTTGAAACTACATGTGAGAAATGCCCCTTGGCTCAATGTTTGAAATGAATGTCTCACTGCTGAAATACATTTTTGTTAGCTTGCTATGTTTTTTTACTTAGTGATCGTTCTGAAGCAAGGCTTTTCAGATGGCCTTCACCAGGACTCTGATATTTCTCCTTGCCTTTGCAAGTTGTGAACCCCAATATTGTGAAAAATCTGGCTAAAGGATGAACACAGCCTGTTGTTCCCAGTGAGAATATTCTGTATTTCACTCAGAAGTAGGTCTACTTCAGAGTCCACAACCAGGTGCTCTGCAAAGAACATCAGGATTTGCTGAAGTCCCACGGAGGTGACAGCACTTTGTCCTTCTAAACCCAGCTCTCCATGTAAGTTTCGCAGGCAGGGAATAATTTTTTAGAAATGCCTTTTTCTAATCAGGTGTTCTAGTTCTCTTGATTTGTCAGGCTCAACACTATGTTGATTCAGGGCCTTGTGGCCCAAACCAAATGCCACTGAAAACAATAGGAAAACTGGGCTTGGGATCAACACATGCACAATGCAAATTACTTCACTCTGAGGACTTCTGAGGACACCCAACATGGTGTCATCAGAGCCCTGGCATCCCTTGTGAGGCCAGCAGCCAGCTCAGGGTGTGCCAGCACCCTTCCATGGCCATTCCTCAGACCTGCTCCCATGTCCCACAGCACACGGAGCTCTGGTGGGAAGGCACAGGTCAGGAACCTCCTCCAAATATTTGGAGAGCCGTGCCTCTCCATGCCTCCCTCAGGAAGACATGGATCAGGAGAAGAGCCAGCCAGGAGAACATCTAGGGATATAGTAGATAAGTTCAGCTCTCACTCTCTTCAGGCATTTTCTCTTACCAGAGACGAGACAGCAGCCTGTGGGCTGCTTATGTGTTGTCAGCAGCACTATGGCCATATCCTTTGTGCAGGTGACACCTGGCTGTGGTCCATGAGGGGACAGCTGATGGTGCCTAGAGCCAGAACAGAGGCTGCAAGCATTGAGCTCCCTTTTCCTCACATGGCACAAGTGCCAAACTGCCAGTAGTGGAACTTCCAACCCCTGTGCACCCCTTTTCCTCACTTGCTGTGAGGTCCTTAAACTTCCCGCACTATCCTAAAAAATGCCATCTGCTCCCAGGTGTGCCCTGCCTGCTGCACTCATCCAGTTGCTCCAGTCCTGCAGCATTTCTGCCTACTACAGGCAAGCAATTTGCACAGGAGTCAATTAAACCAACCCAATTGTGCCTCCAGATTCCTGCTGGGACTGAGAGCACTGGCAAAGAGCTGCTGCATCTTCAGTGGTGTCTGCGTCTCCCTTGCAGGCAAATGCAAACACCAGGCTCCCAAGCACCAGCCCTCACTTTGAATTTCTCTGCTTTGCCTGCTTGTCTTCCAGCTCTTTAGCATGTCTTGAATGTGGCTTATTGTCCGCTAATAAAGAAAAGAGCATTGCTCTCCAGCAATGGCAAGATCCCAGCTTTCCTGCCCCGCTGCAGAGCCAATTCCAGTCAGGGAAAGCAGCTATCACTGGAGGTTTTAAATAAACCAGCGCTCCCCAAAAAACCCTCCTGTTATATAATGCTCTCCTTCCTCTCCTTTTAATGAAAACAACCAAGTAACTGTCTATTTTTACTATGTTAGGGACAAATCCAGCAGCCCTAACTTGTACATGCCCGTCTGGAAATCAGTGGGAGCTCTGCCTGCATGGGAAAGAGCTGCAGGACCACGATCAGGAGCGACTAACATGAAATAGGGCTCCCCGCTTCGGTCTGGGAGAGGCCAGAAAAACACGGGCCACAACATGGTGCACATTTTGCAAGTGACACTTGGTGTTAGCCAAAATATACATCAATACGAAGGAGGCGTGTGGTAAAAGGCACATTCCTTTACTACACTATTACTGTAATATCCCAGTGCCTCCACATTAATTTGTTCCCAGGAAATTCCATCATCACTATTTCAAGCTTGTGGCTGTTCTAGCCACTCAGGATGATGGGAAATTACCCTACTCAGGAAAATAGAATAATAAAAACAGTGATTAAATTTGCCTTTATCCTTAGTCTGCACACCATTATCAATCTCTGGCAAAATATTTTTCAGTATAGAAGGATTCCAATTATGTTCTTAATAAACTTTGAAAAATCAGCCAGAAGGGAGGGTGTTGGGTTTTTTTTCTTTTCCTGTGAAGTCTAAAGAATAATACTGCCCCCAAAGAAATTCCCACAATAAAAAGTTTAAAAAGAATTTATTAAAGGGTATACATTTGCTCCAGAAGAGCTGAGCATGTGCAGCGGGCACACTGCCAGACTGAATCAGACCTGGCTGTGCTAGCCCAGTGGCCAGGGCTTCTGGCAATTGGGTCCAGTGCAACCAGCTCTGACCACTCCTAAAGAAAGCAATTGTGGACTACTGACCTGCTGTGGAAAAAATATCCTTCTCAGCTTGGTAATTAGACCTTCCTGAGCCTGAAGGATCATATCTCTTCCGAAACACATTGTGCATCCAGACCTTACTCCTCTAGCCGTTGTGGATGACGAGAGTCATGTTCAACATATCCACAAACCTACACAAAAAGAATTAAATTTAACGCTACATAGATCTGTCAGTGTTTTTATATGGCAGCAGTTTCACAGTTGAATAAATATCTCATTCTATAATACCTTTTCTGATTACAAATGAAGCTACTAAAAAATCAAGCCACTGCTGCAGCCCTGTGCTGTCATCCTATCCCAGCATGGGTTTTGAGCATCCATATATGCAATGGAGATTACCAAATAGTCTGTTCTCACATTGCCCATGTCAGTGTGCTTATCTTTTATTTTTTAGAAATATGGCTATTTTTGCATGGAAAAATAGAGCTGAAAGCCTGTTCTGCCTTTGCCAGCTGACAAGTGACTGATCCTTTATGGGCTCTGTTACTGGTGGGTTGGTAGGGTCCTGCCTTCACAGGGAGCATCACAGACCCAGGAGACAGCTCTGAATGCAGGTGCCCGATGTGCTCGTACTGCTGATTACTGTGTGCAGAAAACCTTCGCACACACACCGGGAGGCTGAGGATGAGTACAGAATTATAAGGTTTGCAAGGCAATTGCATCTTTTTCATTTCTAGGATTTGTGTGTGTATCAGCAGGTTAATATATACCCTGAAAGAAGCCATTGATGGCTGGGAAATGAGGGGCTGTAGTTAGATATTAAGAGTTTCTAAGTAAGAATATACATATAGATCTGCTCAGTCAGTGTTTCTTTGGCTTTTGCTTTCTGCCTGGAAGGGGCCTCGTGTGTTGTGTTTCCAAAACTTCCACTGTCCTGCTCTGTACTGTTGTGATGCTTCTATTCCATTATAGTGATGTTTGGGAAAACAGCAGAGCAGGAGAAATGGATTTATAAGAGAATGTTACATAAATTTGAAATGCACAGCATTGGCTTTCTGTGCTACTGCCAGCCAGTATGGTCCAAGAAGTTATCTGCTCATTACTGGCACTGAGATGATTGTGGTTTCGTCTATAATTAAGATGTTCTGAATAGCTGCTTTTCTAGTGTGGCCACAGAACTAAAAGCTCAGAACAGAAAATATAAGTTGGAGTTGTCCTGAAACAGAACTGGCTTTGTAGTTTTCACATTGAAATGAAACACTTGAAAAAAAAATTGGATGAAATTCATCCAAAGCAGAGTCAAACTGATTCAAAATCTGACCCCAAACGAAATGTTAATTTCCTGGCATTATATTTAACCTTTAAAGTAAGGCAAACACAGGTATTCATCTAAATAACATTTTTCAAATGACGCATTTTATTTTTAATTTATCTGAACAACTATTTTTTAATTTTCTTTTTCCCAGCCAAGCTATTCATTGACTCTTAACACGCTGTGTTGACCTGAAGTTACAAATTGGGTCAGCCTGCAACACTTCTCTGCCCTCATAACAAATGCCTTTGTTTAGCCATGTACAAATTTCCCTCTCTCATCCAGTGGTGTGTGAAGGATGGACACCATGCCTGTCTGGGAAATGCTGTAAAATAGAGAAGTAAAACGGCACTGTGAACATGACATTTTTATGACTTAAGCCAAACACTGCTGAGCACTGTGGGAGTTTTTCCACTGATTTTGGTCTACTCTACATCAGGCTGTTATTTCAATGGCTTCCCCTTTACCTTGTAAATAAACATGATGGGAACAGGGCGAGCCTCTCTTGCAAACACACCTCCATGCAAACCCTGCTCTCTATCACAGGGGTTCAGACCCTTGATTTGTTTATTTTTTACATGGCTCTTCTGTACCTGCCTTTTTGCCTCTCTTAGCAGTCACTGCTTGAACAGAGGCTGCACAAACCATCAGGAGCAGATCCAGCCCCCCAGGCAGCGTTGTCCCATCTCCTCAGCCACATCCACGATTGCAAGACAAGAGGTCTCACCAGCATTGCAGGTACCCCACATATTTTATGTGAAAAAGACTCCCTGGGCTCAGACCATGCTTTTGTCACCTCTCATGCTCATATTTCACCTTGGTGCAGCAGTGTCCGCATTAAAACTCCATTATTGCCACAGGTGCACAGCTTAGGAGGAAACTGGGGTGCAGAGGTTACCCGGCTTGTCCAGGCTGATGAAGGAAGTTGCAATCAGAAACATGAATAATTGAGGTCAGCTTTCCTATCAGTTTTTTATCACAAGCCCTGAACAAAGCCCAGCCAGTCATAAGCTGGGACTGAGTTATCACCATTGTTCAAGGTACATTTGCTGGTGAGTTACTGCCACATTTCTGCTGCAAATTTCATCACCTGGAGAAAAAACCCAACCACAGCATAGTGAGTTTAGATGCACATTTTTACTTAATGCTTCTTTCCATCAAACTGTCACCAAACCCACTCTGTTCAGTATCATCAAATGGTTATTTCAAGTCCTATATTACCTTTCCTTTTAATTTTTTTTTAGTCTTTCTTCCTGTCTTCTGATTTATTGTCTTTAACCTTTGTAGGCCCTTTCTGCTTAACTTAGAATATTGTATGCCCTAAATCTAAGGATTACAAAATAATTGGAAGTGATTTAAGAATTTGACTCATTTCATGGGGTAGAAAATTGTGTCTTTTCTCTCTCCACATCAGAGGACATTCTGCTGGAGACAGACACTGAGCAGTGAAGGGAGACCCATGTTTTAGGCAGGCCAGGGTCTCTGCTCTGCACAGCAAATACATTAATAACCACACAGCAACCCTGCACTACATAATGAACATGTGGAAGCACTTTTACTACTTCGATAGGATCTCTGAGCCAAAGAAGAAGTTGTCTGATTTGTCAGCATCTGGGAAGCAGCTCCATTGAGACATAACTGTATTAGTCCTAGCTGTATGCAGCCTTATTAAAGACTTATGCTTTAAGTCTGCCTGTAATAAAAATCTGCTCTGGTAGGAGGTGGGCTTCCCTACCTTACACAAGTCACCTATTTTGATAGGAGGGTGAGTAACATTTGATAGTGAACTGATAAAACACTTCAAGCTCTTAATTCACCTGCCCATATTTCATTGATGCATATGAACAGAGCTGAGTTTTCTAAAACCCAAGCAGCTGTGGTCTCTGTCAGGAAGACCAAATGGAAGCCACTGGCAAACCACGGCGTGACCACTGCAGAGAGGCAGAGGTTAGAGAGCAGTGGCCCTCCCTGAAGTGGGCCTTATGATGAAAACTCTTCTCAGGAGAAAGAAGCCTGGAAGTTAACTGATATCCAAGACCCAGAGGACTTTACTAATAAGCTGTTTTGGGTATCTGCTGATCAGGGGAATGCTTGCTTTCCCCACCAGCATTTGAAATCCATGGGCTATCGTTGGTGGCAGAAGCACTAAGCTGTCTCTGACATCCTGGCTAGCTTTATCTGGTATGCAGAACCCCATATTTAAGTGGAGCTGCACTGATTTATATTTACTAGAAATCTAGTTTGAGACTGTGCTGTGGAAGCCAGGTCTGACACACGTCGGTTTTGGCTAAGAGTTATTATTCCTCTGACACGGCTTGCTGCCTGGATTTAGTTCTTCCCAAAACTCACGTGTTCTTCATTTGTATTCCATGGCCAACCTGGTCTCAATCACTCAAGGCCAAAGCCAAGATTAGAAAGACTAACGTCTGCTAATGGCTGCCTGGTGGTTTTTCTGGGGTGCTTTATCAACTCTGTCACAAGCAATAATAGGAAGGAGAGGAATCCTAAAGGTCTTGGAGATCCTATGAACCTAATTCCCCTCGGCTGATTGCTGCAGCCATTTCCTCACACCTCAATCACCTCTGCCGTGCCAAGGGCTGGCCTCTGAGTCCACTTTCCCCTCCTCATTCTTGAGCAGCTCTGCAGAGAGCCTGGAAGCTGCCGGAGCTGCGGTTCAGAGGCTGGTGATTAATGCCCGGTTCTCGGCCAACAAGCGCCCGCCATTCACATTCAAATATCGCATCGCTCCTCAGCCGACAAGAGACACGGGCGGAGGGAAATACTGAGGACCCTTGTGGCAGTGTCTGCTGGAGTCTTGTTTGTGCAAAGTTTGCCAACAGCAGCCCTCATGAGGACTACGGAGGGTTTTTTTTTTCCTCCAGGGATTAGTTCTGAGATTCAGCTGGGGAAACCAACCTCTCTGTCCTCCAGCTGTGTGATGCCCCTTGAGGCTCGCAGACTTCTCAGGTGTTTTGCATGGTGTAAGGAGATATTCTCTCCCAGTATGCTGGATTTGTTAAAATGTGCCTGGCAGGACAGCAGAACAGTTTTCTTTGCTCGGAGAGGGATGCTGTGCATGGCAGGAGGTCAGACAGAGCAGATGGCCAGGTATGGCAGACCAGTGTCAAGGCATGAGCCTGGCAGAAGATATTTAACTGAGAGAATTTTGGCATCAATTAAAAAGAGAACAAGGAGGAATACCACTCAGAAACTCTCAAATATGCTTTTTCTCTAGAGCTCTTCCCTTCCTTCCTCCCTTTTCAGGCTTGCTTTTAGCCTGCTCTGCCCAGTTAGAGGGTTAGGATTTGAGAAGGGATGTCCTGACCTCTGAGGACCATTGTAGCTTCCCAGATTACAGGGGTTCAAGGTTTAGTTCCAGGCTAAATGCAAACTTTGTCACAGTGGTGGGTATCTGGGGGAAGTTTTGGTGGCTTGGGACTCTCTCAGGTGGCATCACCACTAGAAAGAGGTCCTGGAGCAGTCACAGGACACACGTACTAAGACCATGACCCTTGGCCAAAGGGACTAGGCCCCAAAAGCTTCCTAGAGACCATACAATAAAGAACCAGAAAAAGGCAGCCAGGTTGGGGGATGCTGCCCATCTAGGGTAGGGGGGCATGGGGTAGGGACCACCATCATGCTTTGGTCCCAGGGAGGCACAGCTCACTGTGGCTGACTTAGGCAACCTGCAGCTGAACAAAGGCTGCTCTCTTCCCACCTCCTCCTGTTTAAGGCACTTAAGTCAGAGAAGCAAATATGAGCCCCTATCTTTTCTGATGAAAGGGATATCAGCTTTCACTGTTTTTTGCCTCCTGTTGTCAGAAATCAGGTCAAGGTGCTGGGTTAAACAATTCCTGTCCAGCTTTTCTTCCAAGGTAACTGCAACTTATCTCTCTTGCTTTGCACTGCCTTTTCTCAGGTTAATTTTCATGGTGGGCAGAAGGACACAGAAGCTGCTTGGCCATGCTGGATGACAGTTTATGCCTGCCTCACACGTTTATTTTAACTCTGGCTTGCCATCCTGTGTCTGAGTTTACATCTCAGGTTGACACTGGCAGAAAATAATATCCAGATTTTTACAAGTCATGTAAATGACTTCTAATTCACTGCAGAGTTCTCATCCTTGCAAAGACCACTCCACCAGTTATTACTTTGGAGTGTTATATCCAACTGTGAGACTCAGAGGAACAGTGAAAATTAGCTCAAGAGAAAAGATTTCTGTTTATGTTTCTTGCATCTTCAGAATCTCTTTAACCTGTGTGAGATAAAATCCAGATCTGATCCAAACAGTCACCCCTCTCTGTAGGCTCCGGCCAATCTCCTGAACCTTTGTTACTCAGAGTGTGGGAACCTGAGTCCCATCATTCTCAATTATTTTATTTGCAAAAAGTTAATTCTGATTGAGATTCAGAAATGTAGGTGCTCCTTCTGCAAGTACTCATCACTTAGGGCTCCAGAATTGTTGGTAGCAAAGGTCTCTTGCCCAGTCACTGGTTTAATGCCACACCACTGACTCCTCTGATGAGATTATTGTTGTTATGGCAGTCATGGAGAGGACAACTCCCCGGCATCTCCTTCATCCCCTCTGCTCTGGCAAGGCACCTCAGATGCTTTGAAGCTGAGATGGAAGTGCTGGGCTCAGTTCCTGTCTCTGTGAGAGGTGTTAAGCAATACCGAGAGCCTGCAAGAAGCCACTAGCAGAGTGCAAACTGCAAGAAATGCAGATTTGTTTTTGAATCATATCAGTACCTGTCCATGTGGCAAGACTGGAACTGATTCCAGATCAGGGGATTATCCTGTCCCCATTCCAGTGGTCTGCAGTGTTGTTGTGAACTCAAATCTGAGTGGAAGAGAATGAAGAAGCTGCGGACAAAGAAGTGAAATGTCGTTCTTCCCACCATGATGCCTGGCTGGTCCTGGATAAACAAAGCCCAAGATGTACATATTGAGATTGCATTTCTCTTATCTGTGATCAGGCATTGCTGAAAACAGAACTTGTGAAACAACAGTGCGAGAATAACAATTTTCACTGGTGGGAAACAAGCTGTTCTTGGAGTGTATAGGGAGGTTTGACAGTCTTATCAACAGAGTCTGTTATAAACTCTGCCCAATTCCTCCTGCAGAGAGCTCAGACCCACTGTGGGACCTGGCTCAAGCTCAGGGGTAGGGAAGTGCCTCCACATGCTTCACAATTCCACCAGATGCATATCTGCATCTTCAGGCATCTAAACATTAGCCATGTGGCTATGCTCCATGCCTTGTTTTTGAGTGTGATAAATAGACAATCCTATCCCTGGGCTGCTGAAGGAAAAAAACGTGTTGAAGGCCAGAAGGTGACCAGATACTTTGGTGACAGAGACAGCACCAAGTGCCTTGGGTGCTGAGGACATCATCGAGGAGGGCTGGGTTTTTTGTACTGGTCTTGTGAGGTGGGGCAGACCCATTCAGTCACCATGGAAAGTGGCCAGGGTGTGCAGCCTGCATGCAGGGCACAAAACTGAGCCCAGCGAGGCAACAAAAGCACCATAATCTCTCCCAAAATCCAGTAGCAATTTCTGTACCCCACAGCTCCCTCCCTTTTAACATATGCTCAGAGTAGAAGCCCAGGGGGCCGAGGAAGCATCCCAGCAGGTGCTTTTCTGTGCCCCGATATCACGGTGGAATCACTGCCTGTTTGCCCAGAGCTGCAGCAGGGACAGCTCTGGGTTCTTACCTCCCACCACTTCTGCCTTGCAGAGGGGAGCACAAACAACATTTTCCCCCACCAAGCTGAAAGTAGAGACCTGGCTATGTACAGGGTCCCTGCAGCATCATTTGAGTCTCTATTAACTTTATCTTCTTTACTACAACACTGAGACATTTGCCTGGCTGGGTTTGATCCATGCTGGTGTTTTCCTGGATCACATCAATAGCAGCATTACCAAAGCACTGCATTGAAAGAGCCTGAGCTGTCAGATGTGCTTGATTCACATTCAACACAACTCTGGATGGGCAGAAGTCTGTGCTCAAGCAGATCCTATTGCAAGATTGGGGTCTGGGAGCATGCAAGTGTGTGTGTGCACAAGGGTTCATGTATTTAGAGAAATAATGTTTTCCCTCCATCCAAGGCCAAGAGACTGAAATCCAAGCAAGCCGAAACTTCTTTACCATTGACGCCATAACAACATTTGAGGTTTCAAAAAGGAGCGGAAAAAATGTGTTGCTGTAGTAGGGGAATTGTAATAAGATCTTAGCCTTGGAATAACGTGCTCTTTAGTGAAGCGACAGCTCTGCAGTGCTTCCGCCTCCTTGAGATTTGTGAGGAGAAATGTGCCCCAAAGAATGCTAGTTATTCTGAATGGGGAGAAAACTCAGCTGAGGGTGAATGAAAGACAGCCAGGAAAAACAGAGAAGCACTGCTCTGCTGTTCTCCTCCCAGCTCCCACCTCCCTCCCTCAGCAGAGCAGAAGCATGATGCAGGAGCCTGGTGGGACTCCTGGTTAAAGCAGCAAGTGGGTTCATGGAAGCACTTAAAAAGAGTGAGAACTGCAGCACAGAGAGGGGAATAAAGGGAGTTCTGGGTTGTGCAGGACATGGCTGCAGAAGAAGGGCATGAACCCCATTGGGAGAGATGGCAGGTTGCTCTCTCCAGCACAGTGCTCCAACAAAGCTGACATGTGAGGGGTTGGACCTTGCACCCAGACCTCTGCTTGCCTTTCCTCCACAGCTGATGTATTGTAGCCTACAGGCCTTGAGAGCTTCTGCCTGAGACTGCTGGTTGTCCTGAGCTTTGCTCTCTTGTCTCTGGCCTGTAGGGACTAGAGCTGTGCGTGGATGCAGTCAGGACTGAGGTTGCTTCCTGGGACTCAGCAGCGCTGGATCCACTGCAGCACCACTGGAGGTGGAAGTCATGGAGGTGCAAGGCAGCAGAGGAGACTCCAATAACTTCTCAGTCTCTCCTCCACGCCTGGCTAAGGGGAACATTTCTTTCAGAGTAGATTTGCTTTGATTGCACTTCAGAGCAAAAGGCTGCAGCTGTCCTTAGTACTCAGGAGGGCAATTAAAGGCAATTTCACATTTCCCATTCTTAAATAACCCTGTGTAGTCTGGGCTGCTATCCACAGGCTCAGCATCACCTATTCAGCAATGTCAAAGCTGACTTATGGCACACGTATGATATCTGGGGTTATAAAAGCTAGCTCAATGAGAAGCATCGGTTCAATGCTTGATTATTGTGGAAGGAATAGAGGACAGAAAAGAAAATATTATTTTCCCTTGATCAATCCATAGTGTGCCAGCACCTTTGCACAGTGTTGGTTTCCCTGTCTTGGGGAAAAAGCTACAACAGAGCTGGAGAAGATACAGAGAGGACAACAGATATTTTCAGAAATCTGGATTAGTGTCTATGCAAAGGATAATCAGAATAGTACTCTTTATCCAGAAAAATAAAAGAAGATAAAACAGTCAGTGGATATGAAGTCAAAAGTGTTATGGGGAAAATGAGGAAACTATTGTTTATCATCCATCCTCTCCCACAAGGGGACCACATGAAACCACCTGGGACATGTTTGAAGCAGGCCGAAGTGGTTCATCATTCATGGCTTGTTAAGTTCTGCAGTATCAGAGGACACTGCATGTTGATGTTTTATTTTTCTTCAAGACACTGGTCAATATTTTACTGGGCAGCACCACGGCAAATAAGACTTTGAATTGCCAAAGGATTTGCACTGGGTTCAGGAACCACAAATTCCTCATTGCTTGGAAAGTGTTTGGAGTAAAGTATCACTATATTTCCACCTGGTTTTTTTGTTTATTCCTAGGCATATCTTGTCCAGTCCATGATGTTCTGTCAGATCAATCTGGTTTGCTCAATAATGCAGTCCTTGGGTCAGGACATGGATGTCTTTGGAATCCCTTGTAAAGGGTAGGGTTAAAATCTGTTTTTCCCAGGGTAAGTGGACAGGTCTGTCTAAATTTGAGCTTGGCATAAGCATTAAAAAAAAAAAATTAAAATAAATGTTTGTAGTCCTGATGGATATAGAGAAAAATTGAGATATGAAGGAATAGGAAAACGGAGGCAATGCCAGCTTCTTGCATTTCACTAACACAGGTATCTGGGGTGGGAAACATCCATTCTGCATGAATATCTCAACCAAGGTACCCTAGTAAATATTGTCAGATAGAGCAGGGACTCCATATTTTTCCAGGGCAGTGTCCCAGCATCTGAAGAAAATGCCACAGCAGTAATTAATTTCATTTTTCTGAGGACCATGAGGACCATCTTGACAGTGTATGACTGCGCTGTCTGGGAGCTGAGGGCTGGCATCAGGGTTGAGATCTGTGTGAATTTTAAAGTTTAGCGCAAAACTGAGATTGTCCTGAAGTTTTATAGAAGCCTTCCTGATATTATGTTACCTGTTAGAGGGATTTCAGGAGCTATTCACACAGAAGAGAGAATTAAGAGCCGGAGTCTCCTCTGACTTATAATCAGGATGAATCCAATGCTCCCGACACAACTCAACCAGAACCACTGTGTTTTCACTTGGGAATGGGCCAGCTGTGCAGCTGAGGCATTATCAAAATGCGCTGTCTGGAAGCAAGATCAGCCCAAATCTTTGCGATTACAATGGAAGTTGAATATCGAACAGAGGTTAGTCTGGATTTCATCACAAAAGCATACATTTTATCTGGGCTAATCGAGGAGACAGACGGGGACCTCAGCACTTGGGGTCTTGACTGTGTGGGTACAGATGTACAGTAGATCTATACAGCAAGATCTGTATCAGCACAGCTCAGCCCAGCATGCCAGGCCATGCTATTGATGCAAACTCCACTGCTTGCTGATGGAGCTGCCTCTGTGATCAAAAATCCAGGAAAGGCTTGAGATACTGAATGGACACCCTAGCTGGATGTTGGCCACCTAAAACTTAGATGCCTGGTCCTATCTGTTCATTTTGGAGCTTTCTGCAGGGAAAAAAAAACCAAACCAAACCAAAAAGCATTTCTGGAAGTAATTATTCCACTTAACTTTGACAGGTGTTTTGAAATGGAATTGTTCATCTTCTGGACACTGAGGCATCTGAGACAGCAAGTTTAGACTAGATTCCTACTTTCAGATGACTAACATTAGATAAATTCCTCGCAAGAGTTCTTGAATTTTAATTTGTTCTTCAAATCTATTCCTGACAGCTAAAATATTTCCCTGCAAATTTTCGTTCTGTGTAGTTTAAGGGAAGAAGGCTCACTGTTCTAACTTAGTGGAGACTTGAGCAGGTAAGGATTTATAGAGCAAATCCTTATTAGAGTTTCAATCAAAGTTTAAATAAAGTGGCTAAAACCAGGCAGTGATAAAATGATAATATGCACCATTCTTTTTGCCAGTGATGCGGCATTGCACATAATAGGACTTAGTTTTCTTAAGTCCTTCCTAATTACAGTTACTGTAATATTAAGTCTCTGTTCTTTTGGGATACGAGTGAGAAAATTTAACTGAAATTCTGTAGCAACCACAGTTGCTAAATCTGAAGAAAAGTCACTGTAACTGTGAGGGATGTGCTAACTGCTGGCCTGATCCTGCCACCCAGTGTGCATGACATTTGCCTGCTTGAATACTCCCATTAATCTCGGGGGAGCTATTTACATGCAGCAGAATTACAGGTTCACACCAGCCTTCAGAAGCATGGCAGGCATTTGATGCACTCAGCCACTAATTCTGCCAAGGGAATTGGGGCAGATCTTCTGTTGGAGAATATGGATTTTTTCAGTACTTTGTTAATGTTCTCACACATTCATCTGCTATGGGTATAAATATGTACCAAGGGCTAATTCTAATGGATATTGAGATTTTTAATTAACATCTGGAAAGAATTTAGAACTATTTCTCATTGCATATATGCAATTTAGGGTGGAGGGTGGAGGATAAAAAGCAGAATTTTATTGCCCTTCCCCATGTTTAATGAGAAAATTTTGACACTAAAGCAACTGGGTGAGGAAACAAATCAGAGAGTAGATTTCTAATTGGGGCCAACAAAATCTGCTCATCTGCTGGTAGATGTACAAAGTATCTATATTTTGTTTATTGGCAAAAACTGGTCAGGCATGTCTGGAGTAAATAATTTGTATTTTCAAACATAACAAACTAAAAAGGCAATGTGCAGGGTTTTTCTCAAACCACTCTGTTGCACATGTGCAAACTAATAAACTTTGCTGCTCTTGCAGGGGTGTAGCTGAGGACAGAAAGTCACCCTTTGAGTTTGGGTGGTTTTGTGAAATATATTTTAAAAAAACTCTCATGTCTCCTCAAGTCATAAGTCAGCGGTTGGGTGACTGGTTTGAATTAGGACAACGAACAAAGACAAATGAAACATAATCCTGCACGTCTGTACATTCTGGAGGCTTTCCTCTTCATTTGGTGTCAGTACTGAACCAAAAGTATTTAGAGAGGCAATATTATTGAACACAACAAATAGGAAGCAAAGCACAATTTTTGTTAGGGGTAAGTCATCCCTTAGGCAGAGCATTCCATCGGTCTTACTGCATTTCACTGCACTGAACTATGGTTAATTTGTGGTCGGAAAAAATAGAGGCACTGTGGTTCTTGAAAATTATATACTGTGTTTCCAGTTTAAAGATAAACAAAAGGCATGTGTTGTAAATACAATTTTTTTCTTTACTTTTAAAAACAAAAGCCTATTTGAATACTTGGTTTAGGTTCTATTCGGCACCTAGAATAACTATGTTATTTCACTGTCCGTTTAGGAAAAGTTTATCCAGTGGGAAAAGGAAAATCAGTATGATTGAAGAACTGGCAGCCACAAGTTAACTGTGTTCTTGTGTCAAGCTCTTTACAGCAGCGACAACATTTGCTCCCTAACTGTATAACTGCAGAAACTACATTCTTGGTTTGAGCAATGACAATTATTAGCCATTAGAAGAAAACACCAACATAAATGTTGGAATCTGCCGTCATTTGGGCTCTTCAACTCAGAATCATAGCTTTTCCCAGAAGATATATGCCAAGCATTACAGGCTTGAGGCAGGAATTGCTTGTTAAGGTTTGTTTCTTCAGAGGTCAGGGTAAATGATCAAAATGATGGGTTTGACCTTGAGATTTCTGGCTTAGAGATTGTCATTTGGGACATGTTTTTTACATAATTGAGCCTTGACCATAGGAACTTCCTTAACAGAGATATGTAATTTGGATGTTGTTCTGTTTATATTTTGCTTTCAAAGACTGCATTTTTCTGCAAATCACTGAACCCTGAATATCACCTACTGTTCATCCAAGAGAGATAATTAAGTAGTCAGAAATGAAAGATTGTCTCTTATTGCTTATGCGATATTTCCAGAAGGGGAAAGCTTCATTTTCCAAGGGGGCAAAATGACTGTTGTCAGCTTGAGTAATATGTTGGGGATCTCTCAACGTAATGGCCTGTGTTTCTGGGGACTGAACCAAGAAGTGCTGGTAGCTTGGTGTTAAAAAAGACACAGAGGTAGGAGGGGTGATGGAGGATTTTGTATAACTGGTTGCTGGACTGAGATGGATGCTCTGAGCAAGCGCGAAACTGAATCTTTCTCTACACATCTAATGGCTTTTTTATTTTGGGGTGTGTGGGGGGTAAAATGCCTTTGCTTCCCAAAGTGACCTTGAAGCAGAAATTTTGAACATAGCATAAGCCTTTTTGCCCAATTTTATGCAGCTTCTGGTCTCCCAGGGCTGTAGCCAGGGTGTCCGTTTGCCTGAGGGAATGTGCACGTACTATATTGATAGGTCTGCAGCTGGGCATTGATAACAACTGTCACTGGTTCAGCCAGGGCTAGAAACAATGGAAAAAAATCTCATGATAAACTCACAAAACTTGGCTGCAATTTTGCAAGCAACAAGGAGTTTTGGAACTTCAGATAAGCTTCCAAAGGTCTGGATCCAGGTCCAAACAAAACCCAAGCTCTAAATTACGAGGCTCATACATCACTAACACTCATATATTTGCTTCCACTTGGAAATTCTAAACATTTTATGGATTTTCGCATGCCCCAGTTGGTTCTCTGTGCTGGTTGGGATTGTTAGAGTCCCTCTGCCTTTGCAACTATATAGACATCAATGAAGATGAATAAAGCTGGGCAGTCAGATTCTAATTTATGCTAATCATGTTGGATGGCTCAGGGCACTTCAGCACACATGCTTAGCCAGTGACCTTTCACACTCCCCTTTCTAGATCAAAGCACTTTATTCGTCCACTTCCAAGAAAATCACAAAGACAAAATTCCCATTCAGCGTGCCTTTATTAATCTACAAAGGGCCAAATCCTGACGCCTTTAATCTGCTCCTACTCGTCACTGCCATGATTTAAAGAGTAGAGCATTGCCATGAGAGTTCTGGCCCCAAAATCAACATGTAGAATGGCCAAATTCTCAGTAGACATAAATGAAGATGGGACCCCTGCCTTCAGACAGGATCTTTCTATCTCACAATATTCTCTTGAGGCCAAACCCTCTCTCTGTGGAATTGATAAATTCCTTTTCCATCTTTTATTTTGCTGTTTTCAGCTGAGGCATCACTGTCTTCTTGCTCTGATGAGTTGTACTGGTTTTTACCCAGTTTGGGCAATTGTCACTGGGTGACCCTCGGAGAGGTGCCCGGGGCTGAGCAGGTCCTCAGTGTGTGATAAGACCTAATTAGGTAACACAGATCTGGGCTTCTGACAATACAGATTGCTTCAGAACTAAGCACATTTAGAAAATTCCTACCAGTGTACATGCGAGAGGATCTATTTGTTGCAATCTGTTCGGGTCTCTGAGTCTCATTCTCAGGCTGTAACAGGCGAACTCCCACAAAACTCACTTCCAATTTACAACTGTGTCAAGGAGAGGAGAATCAGGGCATCTGATACACACACATCAGAATAAAAAGCATTTTCAGCAGTTGCAGATTGGTCACAATTTCAATTTTCCTCCTCCTGATTAATTTCCATACTTCTAAAAAGTCAAACTTCTGTTCACTCCTTATGGTTTGTGCTTGCTTGTGTTTGATACTGTTTGAGTGCACTTTAAAATACAAAGAAAACTCAGTTTCCTTCTCGTGCTGAATTTCTTCTTCCAGCACTGTTCTCTGACTAAATCCCAATTAAAAATATGAACAATACAATTATTTGTTTAAAATTTTTCATTAGTTTCAACAGCAGGTAGTAGTTGCTGCAAGGATAAAGGGATGTATGAAAAACATTGCAATGGATCTGTTTCCCTTAATAGAATATCTGGTTTTCTACTAAGAACATTTTCACAATACTCCATGCTTTCCACAGAATGATCTTTTAAAACTAAAAACATAAATAACATTTAAACTCAGTATTATAACTAGTATTATAACTAGTGCTTGGAACAGCCAACAAACCTGATGTTTGAGTCCTGATGAAAATATCAAGATTTTCTCCAGTAAGCTTACTTTTTAGGACAGTTCAAGAAATGTCTCTTTTATTAATGTTTCACCTGGCACACAATATGCCAGCTGAAAAGCAATTAATAGATACTGATAATTATCTGAGATTGAAAATTCTTCTTATATTACTTTTTAATGGTGGTTTTGAAATATTAAAAGCAAGGAAATGGGAAGATCAGATGACTGATTCATAACCCAAATGTAATGCCAGAGAGGGGTTTAATAAAGTGAAGATGAATACATGCTTTTAATGAGCTAGGACAGAGCTAGTGTGTTAATGAAACATCAGTTTTCAGACATCTGACCAGAGAAGTTCCTTTCTCCTGCTAGTTTGGATCAAAGTTCAATTGGAGGTGTTTATCACATGCTTTAGAGCATTAGATAACAAAATGAGGGTCTCTTGGACCACCACTGCCATGTGCCTGTTTGGTGCAGTGACATTTTCCTGCAGACCACCAAAGACCACTGACCTCAGCACATGCTGTGGGTGCTCCAAAGGTGGTTGTTTTTCATGCTCAGAGCTCTCCTAGGGGGGCTGCAGTGCCTCTGAGGGGTGTGAAAAAATAAAAATTTCCTAGACATAAATGCACACTGGTACAAACGGTGCCACATTAAACTGCTACAGTCACAGCAAGTCAACATATGCGCAGACATACTGAGCTGAAAGGCTGTTATTTCATCTTCAGCTCACACTCTCGTGCCTGGCTTTTGAAAACACACCCATTATGGACAAGTTTGTGCTTACATGGATTTTTGCATTATTTTGCAGCCTCTGTAGCGATTCGTCCTTTCATGGCCTCAGTCAGAGTCCTCCACATGGGGTCTGTAAGATGCCTGCAGGACAGAGGCAGGCTCTGGTCTGGTTTGTGGGAACTTGCATCACATGATTAATGACTTTTGGTGATATAAAATGTCTTTGAATTAGTAGATGCTGCTGCAGGCCCATTCTATCCTCAGAGCAAGAGCTTCAACAACTCTTGTCTCAAATGTGCCAGCCGAAACAAAGACCAATGTGATGTTTTTAAGAATTCTGGCTGCTCTGAGAGTTTTGTAGTATGATCACAGGCACTGAGAGCAGAAGGATAATTTTAACCCCCAGCTTATTGCATACTTCACTATGTTCCATGTTCTCTCTCTCTGTGTCTCTTCCCTCCAAGTATGGCAGTGCTAAGAAAGAGCTCTCCTGATGCAACCACATGGATTTGCTATATGGCCTTGACAAACTCCTTCTTTAACCTGGGTCTCTCTCAAATTTAGAGGATCTTGCTGAAACTTAACCCCTATTTCTGAGCTGCTTCAAGCTCCTTGCTGCCATATAGATTGTTTTTGACAAGTGCTGAAAAGGACCATGTTACTACCCCAGCTCAGGCCAAAGTATTTGGCAGCACAACGAAGGATTTTCAGCCCACTGGCCTGGCTTGCACAATTTGAGTGTAATTCAGTGTCTCCTGGCAGGATGCTCACACTGTTGCCTGACTGTGGATTTGTGCCAGCCAGAGGCTCCATCCCTGTGGAAGATGAAAGGGAGCCAGGTACCAAGTAGATGTTTCACCTCTGAAAGCCTCCTGCTTTGTTTGTTTTATTTAGAATGATTTTCTTGTTATGGCTTATTTGCCTGCAGGGCAGCATGACAATGGTAATCTCTTTGGGAATGATGCAGATAAGTAAATTGTTAGTGAACCTCTGGAAATGGATCCACAACTCTTTGGTAGGAAGATGGGCATGAAAGGCCTTATGGAGCAATGGGTATCCCTTATGAACAACTCCCTGGCCTCAGAAAAGTGATGTTAGACCTTGGAAACCCTAAGTGGGATCTCTGCAGGAATGAGGGTAACAGTCATCTTCGGCACCCCTCCATCTAAATGAGGAAAACTTTCAAATAAAAAATCTGCAAGAGAAAAATCTGTTTTGAGAGGTTTATGCTCATGTTACACTCTGGCTGCACCAATAGCCAAAGGAGATATCCTACAGGAGTAAAAAAAGGACTCTTCTCATGATTCAGGAAATCTGAACAGGGTAATTGCACAGGTGCTGCTCTTACAGACATATTTTTCAGTTTCTTTGCCATGTTCACATACTCCAAAGGTGCTGTGCACTCTGCAGGCAGAGATCCATGTGTCCTTGGGCTTTATCTAACATCTAACCTTGCTTTGATGCTATCTCAGAGGTGAAGGCCAGGGAAAATTGCTATCTTTTTTCAACAAATTGAGTAGATAACCAAAGTGCTGCAATACAAGCTGGCAAAGGACTCTGCCTGTTTAAAGTCAGGCACTGGCTGACTTGGCAGTGCTGAGGGGACACGAGCTCAGGAGGAGCTCTGGGCTGAACAGCTCTGAGTGCCACAGAGCTGACAGCAGTCAAGGCTGTGACCCAAGCAGCTCAGTGGCAAACATGAGGCAAAAGTCCCTTTCTGCCCACTGGCATCCAGGCTGGGAGTGATCAGTGACCTTGGGATTCGGGCTCAGTGTGGCAGTCACGGCAGAAGCTCACCCAGGGTTCATGTCACAGAGTAAGAGCTGTCACATCTAGAAACATGGACAGAATTGGGTTGGAAGGGGTCCCAAAGATCATTTAGTTCCAAACTCTGTGCCATGGGCAGGGATGGCACTCACTGGATCATGTTGCCCCAAACTGAAGAATGGAGTGAAAGGGTGAAGAAGAGGGTCTTCATCTTCCCCTCCAAGATGAGGTGCTTCTTCCCAGCCCTTCAATGCCACAAAGCAGACACATCCACAGCGATCACTGCTGCACCCAGGTCAATTTGTCTGTGGTCACTGTGGTCATATCACACCACACATTTTCTGTCCCTCTCCTTCCCTGCATGGCCTGGCACCAGTGGCATTGCCACACCACTGACCAGCACTGCCACTGGCTGGGGACACGCTCAAGTCATGCCACCAGCACAGCAAGGGACAAGCCCCACATTTCCATGGCAGAGGCTCACCCATTTTCAAAATCAATAAGGACACACAGTGTGACAAGCTATGAGGGAAGGTGCACTAACAGCACTATTAAAATGCTAAGTAATCAGGAGGAAGTGAAATGAAAAGTGAGGAGCTAGCTAGCTTTCCAGGGAAACTCCAAGGAGTTATATACATATATAAAAATCAATGCACATATATTTACATGCATCTATGTAGAAAAAGAGGATGCCTTAAGAAAAGAATTTGCAGAATTCCTGTATTTCATCTGGTATGCTATTTCCTCAGATAATGTGAGTGACTGATGTGTGGAGGTTGCTACACATCTATTTCCTATCGCAGACAGAGCTATTACTTAAGTAATCAATATTTAATCTCTATTAGGGAAAGTAATTTTTAAACCTACTTTAAAAAGTGCATGTGCAGCACTTGATATAAATCACAGTCAGGCAAATCTATGCTGGACTCAGAATCTTCTCCCATATTTTAAGGGAGGAACAAGCTTTTTCATAGGAAGAAGAGGAAGGAAAGAACTCAAATAACTTTGATAGTTCTGACTATTTCAGGCAATGGAGTGAGTCCAAAATAGCACAGGCTTGATTCATACCCTGATTTTTGCAAGGGTGGTAGAGAACATGGGGAAAGGGTATCAGCATCTGTCCTGTGGGGAGTCAAAAACTGCAGCCAGAGCTGGCTGCAATGATCCCTCTCCTCTGCTCCCAGAAAGGAGGCTTGGTCAGAGCTGAAACATCTTGCAGAAGTATGTCTGCTTATAGCTGGAAGTGCCTGGGGCAGACTGACAGAGAGGAACCCAGCTACTAAAGGCTGACAAGGAAAGCAGAGATTCAGAATTAATCTATTCCCTGCCTAACTTGGGTGATTCCAGAAGAAAATGCTGGTCTGGGTCAAATAGTGCAGAAATTTGAATCAGTTCTGGTCAGACTGTTCTTGTTTCTTATTCAGGTCATAGTTTCAAAGCAGCCCCAGCAGACCAAGTCACCAGGTTTTTGCAGCACCGCCAGCATGGAGCCTAAAACCCAAGAAAGGCTTTTTATCCTTATTTTTATCCTTTAGATAAGATGTGAACTTCCCCGTTCCTGGGTCTCAGTGGTTGCTGGTGGCCAGACTGGTCACAGTGTGAGCACTGAGTGTTCCTTCCTGGTCCCCCACCTTCAGCCCTGCTGCTGTGCAATCCACCTCAAGGCAGCACAGGGACTCCCAGCCTGTCCCTTTCAAAGACCTCCCTCATCATCTAGCAATATAGATTTTTATGCTAAAACGCCCTTTTTCATCACTCAGAGCTATACAGAAGGTGAATTCAGCAGGAACTAGATGGTGTAACTTCTCTAGGAAACAGTGTTTGAAGAAATCAAGAAAAATGTAAAGATGAGACACATAGGTGTGTGTCCAGCACTGAAAGATACCAAACAGAGCGGTTGTCCTACCTTCTGCAAGGTATAAACTTGTGGCTGCTCTCATAGAAATATACAGAGAATTGGGGCAACTGTAACAGCAGAGAGATGTTTTGTTTGGATGTGACTTGGCTAAAGGTTTTGAGAGCATATTTAGGTATTCAGCATGAAGAAAAGCATGGGGCGGGGGGGTTGAGATTTATCGGGAATAAACACTGAGTCAACAGAACTTCGTTATTTGCTGTCACAGTTCAAGGCCAGCAAAACGCACCAGGCACACAAAGGACATGCTGGCTCAAGGCTGCTGAGAGTTAATGTTGTGCAATATTTCTGCAGATGTGGAATAACAAACTATTCCGAAAGCCAATGCTCAGTTCAGCAGAGAGTGAAATCAGCAGAGAGAAGGAGCATAGAGCAGCATCAGAAGGCAATATGTAGCCCAATTATGCTAAAAAATATATATTTATGACCTTGATTTTGTTTGCCTCCAGGTCTCTGCTCTCACTTTCCTCAAATCCATTGTGGCTTGCTCCTAGGCTGCTGTTTGGAGAGGTTCTCAGCACTTTTCATAATAATAATTTAACAAAAAAAAAAAAAAAAAAAAGACTCAGTGTGACTGAGGGAATAATTTATTTCAGGATCTGCTCCTTACAGACAGTGCAGATGTGCCAGGGTTGGCTCTGGTTTATAAACAGTAGGGACACTGGTTTTTATTCTCCAGGGTGAGGTAACTGTGTAAGGTAGTGACTGCTGTGGTCACTCCATCTCCCGCTTGGCACGAGTCTAGGGCAGTATCTTAAGTTGTGTCAAGACTGATGCTGTGAGCTGACTGGAGAGTCTGTCTGTCAATGCACTCAGAGACTTTCGTTGTGCCTGATCACACCTCTGGAGTTCTCTCGTGGCTGACAACAGCCCCTCCCAGAAGCTGCAGGGGAAAATGCAAGGAACACTCAGCAAACACACATGAAATAATTGATAAATAGGAAAAGCTTCCAGTCTCTGCTAGTGGGACTTCCTCAGATTTGTAGGAGTTTGCATCATCTCTGAAAAAGAATATTTTTGGTCTTAGCTGCTGGAGATGATCTCAATAAGTAATGGATATGGCATTTTTTTTTTTTAATTTGCATGAAAAAAGGCAGTTTCACTTATTTCCCCTGCTGGGAGAGGATCTGAGAACTAAACACTCCCTGACAGAACTTCACCACTTTTTTAATGTTCTCCTGGAAATCTCTGGGATACTGAGGATGAGGCAAATTTAATAAAATGATGAAACACACTTCAATAAATCTGTGATAGTGGAAAACACTTGCAGGAGTCACAGAAGATGGATAGAGCCCCAAATCTCCACTTCTTCTTTAGACTTTTCAATATCAAAGACTCCTTCTGTGTTTGGTTTGTTCATATTTCACAAAAATGTTTGTCCTCACCTTCTTCAAGCAGTTTGTTTTAAATTCAGAGCTCTGTGTTGAGACAATTTATTTATGGTTGCAGTATCAAGATAGGTCTTGGCAACATCTCCTCCTACAAATGACAAATATTTGTAAAGTGGTTCAAACCACTGTGTATACACAGAGATACTGATTAATAGACACAAGTCAGCAGAAGCAGAGCTTTTCCAGCAATGTCTATACAGCAGTTTTGTGCTGAAACTCTGTGATGCACAGCCTTGCTCCAGAATTCACTGTTCCAGGCTTCTGCTCCAAACAGGGCTGTAAATTACCATTTCAATGGCTTAGCTTTAATTAACCATTTTCCCAAGTAAGATTCCAAATAACAAGAGCAAAGACTATGGATATCAATTTCCAGGTTTTGTAGTATTATGTAACTCTCTGCCTACTTTTGTGGGGTTTTATTATGTTTTCCAACTTTCCCTAATCCCATCTAAATGATCAATATTTTTTTTCAGCCCTAACTCCTAAGTGACTCTCTCTAAACCCTGTGTAATACCCAATATGTTTTGTTCCCATTTGAGGGTTTACATTATTTCAAACAAAAAAGCAATCTCAGTGAAGTTTAAATGTATGGTTTTGGTTTCAGGGCTACCTCTCTCTGACATAAAACTACTAAGCCTTTATTGAAATATATATGATTGTACCATAAACGCCCCTTTTATAGAATGCACCTGGAGAATATAATGGAAAACATATTTGTTACTTTTACAAAACCGAGCAACTGTTCTGTAATAATATATAGTCCATTTGATATTTAAAAGGTCATAATTTTACACAAAGAAAAGAAAAATGCAGGCAGGGCAAAAAGTAACCTTAAAAAATGTAGCTGCACATCTCACACATCTGCTTTTGTATTAGGCTGACAAGAGCATCTGACTCCAGGCAGCTCACTCTAATCACAGACAGACCAAGAGAACCTCTCTGTACCTCACTGCCCCTCAGATTCAGCATTTCCCAGTCCGTAACAATTTCACCTCCCAGTCCCTTGGGAGACAAGAACACAATTCCCATTTTTTTTTCAGAGGGGAGAACTGAAGTGTGGGATGGATAAGCACATTTCCAAATGCCACACAGGAAGCCTGCAGGAGAGCTGGAGCAGACCCAGGTTTGCCAAGTGCAAGATCAAGTTCAAAGAGCCTCGTCTGAATGGTTGCACATAACATGAGTTAGGAGCCCCAGGAGAGCTCGTGCTACCTGACAGTGCAGGAGCAGGAACCACTCCATGGAGGAATGCAAACCTTCTGTACCTGCAAAGCAAAGTTCAGCAGCTGTAACATCTCCTGTGGCCCTGGGATCAAGTCCTGATCATGGATGTGTAGCACCAACAGGGAGGAACTGCATTGCTGAAACAGGTCTGAAGTGTCACCTCTCCTTCCAGTCAAACTGTGCTGGGAATCACAGCAACCTCTGAGACTTTCCTCACCTAACTTACATTTACAGAAATGGAGGCCCTATATGTACTTTAAGTACTGGGAGACCTCCCTGCCCCATTGAGGCATTCCAGTACTTGAAGGAGGCTTATAAAAAAGAGGGAGAGTGACTCTGCATGGGCAGACAGTGATAGGACAAGGTTTCAAACTCAAAGAGGGGAGATTTATATTAGACATTAGGGTGAAATGCTTTCCTCAGAGGGTGGTGGGGCGCAGAAACTGTTGCCCAGAGAAGCTGTGGATAAACCTATCCCTGGAAGTGTTTGAGGCTGGGTTGGATGGAACTTGGAACAACCTGGTCTTGTGGATGGCCCATGGTAGGGAGTTGCAACCAGGTGACCTTTAAGGTCCCTTCCAGTCCAAGTCTTTCTAAGATTCTATGTATGACAGCTCTTTCTGTATGACATGCACCAGGACAGGTTTCTCTCTTTCTGAGCCTGGTTTAGTTAAGATTAATGGTGAAAATCCCATCAGTGAGCTCAGACTCACCCTTACAACTTAGGGGATAAACAAATTGAAGGATTCAGGAGCCACAGTACTTAGTATTGAGAAGAAGGTGCTGCTACGCTCTTGGAGAAGACTGTGCCTCCTTTAGTGTTCTTGTTCTATTTCTCAGTGAATTCATGCATAAAATGTTATTATACCTTTCCATCTCTCTTTTTGTTTCCCTGACTGAACTTTGGCTGTGGTTTTGTGTCACACCAAACACAATTCCTGCTCACAAGAAATTCAGTCTGGCAAGCAGTATTATTTAGACAGAAGCCTGTGTGTGCAGGTGATATAATCACCCCTTCATGAAAGCCCTATGGCACAACGTTTTTGGGGGAAGAATGGCTCTTGTTCATGAGATACAGGTTGCATATGGCATTTTCAGGTTGTGGGAAAAATGTGGAGAATTTCCTCTCCCCTGCCCCATTTAGTAGTAGTGATGAACTTGGCTTAACAGGAAAGAAATTGGTCCTTTTTGCGTTCTTTCTGTCTTTTTTCCCTTTTTTAAAAATTATTTATATTTTTAAAATTTTTCAGCAACCTAAGCTCTAAGAAGTTTTTCGTTTCACTGCCTTTGATTCCAAAATTGTGATGAGCAACAATTTGTAATGAGCAACAATTTGTGTTAGTGCATCAAATATGCTGGGGTTCCTTGCAACTTTTAGGGAAAAAAGTTTCCCTGCAATAGAAACACTTCCTTTCCTTGAAGAAAATAAACAACAACTCCAGAGCTGAAGTCCCCAGCAAATGGTGTCTCCAGAAGCTGAGGCCTCCATGATGTAAATCCTGATGGGGACCCCACAGCCCTTGCTCCCTGCCTGGCATGGGAGGCTGCCTGGCACTGCATGTGCTGGGCGATCCCCCTGGTCCAGTGGGCTTGTCCCTCCAGCTGCTCTTCATTTTCTTCCCCCTCACTGTCGGTTTATCTCCCTCCTCCCAAATCTCTGCCCCTTCCTTTGTTTTTCCTTTCAGCTAATCCCTTCCTGCTTTTCCCCTGGCCCCTTCTGTGTTACATACACACATACACTTTTCTATCCAGGGAAGTTAATTTAGATTAAGGGAAGGGATAGATTTAAGAAAGAATAGTTCTCCCTTAAAAACTCCACACAGATATGCCCTAATTCTGGAATAAAAGCATTTTCAAAAGAACACAATTCTTTGTATACAGCAAATTAAACCAATTCAGTTTGAAATCCTTCTGCTAGGATTGCAAGTGCTCATCTGATTATGCCCAAATTTAATTGGGAACATCTCCTCATGCCAAATTTGCCATAAAGACAAGATCCTGTTCCACTCCCAGGCTTGCTCAGATGCTCCTCCAAACCATTCAAAGAAAGCAATACATCTGCCGTCCAGCCATCCATGAAGAAATCAGGGAGCTAACATAATATTTGCAAGCCAAACTCTGCTCACTCTTCTGCAGTATTCGTCTGTTTAGTCTGCAAACTCTGGGGTGAGAAAAGTTTCTCCCTCTGTTTTTTATGTGGTGCCTGGCACAGAGAGATCCCAGCCTTCATTGTCAGGCCATGGCACAACAAACAAAGAATTCAGCAGAAAGGGTTGTGCTTTCACAAGTGCCTCCCTGTCCCAGGCAAACTGAACTCCCTTTGACATCTGGGGGGCAGCAGTTTCCACCCCACCTGAAATTAGGAACCAAACTTAGCCAGCTGCCCTCAGAGGCCTTCTTCACAGAAACCTGGGAAAAAGGGGTTCCTCTAGAGATATGAGAGAAAAAGTTCAGAGCAGAAACCACAAAGCTTCTCTCCAGCAAGCCTGAGAGCCACAGGATTCATGTTGCCTCAGTTAAGTGCCTCAGGGTGGATTTCCAAATACACCCACAGGTACTTTCCTCTGACACAGAGGAAAATTCATGAAGAAAAAGAGGAAGAAGGCAACAGATAGAAAAGGGGTGAGAAGAGAACATTCCTCAAATTTGCATGGAGCAAAATCATGAAAGTTGAACTGAGCAAAGGTTCATACCCAGCTGGACTAGCCGAGTCTTCAGGCAGTGAGTAGCTCCATGGCTGCTCATGTGCTCACTGAGTGGCCACTCCACATTTATGGTGGTGTTGGGATGCAGCCTTTGGTCTTCATACCCTAAAACTACAACTTAGTGCCCCACACCAGCAGACAACCTCTCCTGCAGAGAGCTCCCAGCCCCAGCATCCCAGCTATCTTATGAGCTCTCGGGTTAACTCCTGGGTGTAGTATTTGGAAATCCCAGGACAACAGCTGGTGCTTCAAGGGACTGGAGCTGCCCAGTTGTGCTGGTTCAGTTGCCCTCGTGTTTTGAATGAGGAGAGAGTCCCAGAAAACAGGTACTTGACTACAAAAAGAATCCAAGCTCCCAATGAAGTCTTCCATGGTCACTCACTGTTCTGCTACTTACACTGAGACAAAGTGTGGGCATCAAGGCCAGAGCTGATACCCACAAACTGAAGGCATGGCTCACCTTGTGGTGGTGATGATTGTGTCCATGGGTGCCTGACCAGCTTTAGAAGATAACCCAGAAGACAAAGCCCAGCCTCTAAGGGAATGGCATTGGAACAGCTCTTTGACTTTGGCAGCAGTCTGGGATTACGATCCCTGGCATTAAGATTTCCAGCTGACAGAGTTTTGTTGTACACCTGTGTGCCTATCTGTAGATGACATTTGCTACTTGCTATGCAGGAAGAGCCCACACAAACAGCAGCATGTTTTCCTACCTCTGTCAATCTCTGCTATGAACTTCTGTGGGACATGGGTTACATCCTGCTTCATAATTACTCTCCAGTGCTCATGAGAACATTTCTAAGCCTGAAAAGCTGGCTGGAAAGCTGGCCAGACCTCTCTTTACCATTGGGAAATCCACTGAAGTTCCAGATTTAACAGGAGAGACAGGAAATGACCTGTAGCATCAACAACCATTGACATCAATTTCAGCTGAAAGGGGACACCGGCAGCCCAATACCCATGCAAGCTCATTTCCTCTCCACAGCTGTCGCAGTCTCCAGCTCAGCTGAACTGCAGTTCAGGGCTGTGGTGAGACATGTTGGTCACATCTATGCTTGTAAAGTAAACAGGAGCACAGCACAGTTTGTGTTCTTGTCCTAGCCCACTTTATATTTTGGCCCAGGCACAGCGACCAGTGCCGGGGAGAGGATGTCAGCTGGGTCTCTCTAGGGTTTTTTGGAATGATGGCTCCTCAGCAACCCCAAGCTATCATACTTGGTGGACCCAGAGGTCCCAAACAGCCACATATCCCGCTTGTTTCTTGCACTCACCCTTCAGCTTTCTGAACCATCCCAATATTTTACAACACGTTGTCACTGTCACCCATGAGCTCATGGACAAATTATTATGCTGGTGGCCCCAAGCGAGATTCTGATCTCAGAGTCTCAGAATTCAGTCCCAAAAGGAAATGGATTTGCCCTGAGAGTAAAACAAACCAATATCTTCCTGAAAAAATCCTACAACAACCCATACAAGTACCACATGTTTAGGGACAGGCCTGTGGCTGCCCACAACCCAGAGGCTGTACGACATCTCCTGCAGTCAGTAGTGGTCTAGGGAATGGTGTCCCTGCCCATGGCAGGGGGTTGGAACAAGATGACCTTTAAGGTCCCACAACCCAAACCATTCTGTGATTCTGTGATTCTGTTAAGACAGGGACATCTGTGAGCACTTGAGATGCAATTCCAAATAGTGCCCTGCTTTATTGCAGGTGTCAAATGGCCAGTCCAAACTGCTATTACCACTCCAGGATTCCTGAGGCTTAAGGCATTAAGATCCAGGCTAGTTATTGGAAATCATGCCAAGTTCATCTATCTATAAATTGACCACCCCTTTATTTTGTTCTTTAAGGAGTTTTCATACAAGAAAACAAACCTGGAAGAGTCAGAAGCCTCAGGCAGTTATGTTCCAGCTAAGGGAGCTGTGAGGGTTTTCTCGCCTCTAGCTATGAAGCCCACGATATATCCAGAAATCCTTCCTCACACAATAGATATTGGGATCTCTTGTGCTTGGCCCAAAAGAAGCCTACAGATGTCCGCTGCTGGCTCTTCTCTTGGTCTAGGCTCTCATAAAACTTCCACAGATGTTTGCCTTGGGGTTGAAGCCTCTTCTCAAGCAGCTCAGTGCAGGCAGCTCTCGCAGCATGCTGCTTTGCTGAACTGGCAGAAAGCTTGCAGAAAGCTTCTAAAGAAGAAATTATTATTTGGAGGGTGATTTTCTCATGAATTGAAATAAATGACTGAACTTGTTTATGTTACATCATGGAGGGGGATAAAGCCATCTATGCAGTTTCTCCTGCTCTGTTACATATATATGTACCAAAGAGGTGCTTTGGAAAATCCCACCCTGAAAGCGGAGCTATAAAGTTAGCAGTTAATCTCAGGGGACTAATCTTCAGCCAGTGTCAGTCGGCATCACCTCAACATGTGCTGGCTAAGGATCTAGCCCCAGGATCAGGGGACTGCTGCGCAGCAGGGGACCAGAAAAGGGCCCAGAAAAGGAGACACCACTGCCATGGGGACTCTCTGAGCTGCTGGGGGGATCAGCAGGTCCCATGCCAGACTGGAGCTGGGTGGAAATCAGGTGCATTTTAATTGCTGAAGATATTTCAGGAATGAAAAAAAGGAAAATCACAATGCTTCATCTGCCCAGAACAGCCCAGTGGTCTCAGGGGTCACCTTCCCTTTCGCTGTCCCCATCAGTAGCATGTGTTTTCTGTTGGGAAAGAGAAAGAAATGAGAGAAGCTGGTTTGGGGGTGGGAGAGGTCACTCATTTAAGGCTTGTTCTTAATCCCCTTTCTGATGGAGACTTCCTGTGTGTCTGTAAAAGCAGATCTCACCAGGGACCATGGCACCTCTGATATTATCCTTTAGCGGGTGATATCTCAGTTGCCCCTCCATGAACCAGGGGAGATTTATCAAATTTCCTGTGCCTGCAGTGGCAAAGGCAAAAGTAGAGGCATCCCACTTTTCAAAGTATTTCTGCAAGTATTTTTTCTCTCATATTTCAGGTACAAAGACATTTAAAAAGAAGCTTTGTTTTCCACACAGTTTCACACTTTAAAATTCTTCCTTCTATTTTTTTCCCAGCAGGTTTAAGTGAAGAGCAGTTTTCTCTAAGGGTTCAGAAATCTTTTTCATTTGTTTTTTAGCAGTAGACAGAATAGGGTGAGGGAGTAATGAGCATAAAAATGTGAATTAGAAAGGAAGGAAGGGAGGGAAGAAGGAAGGAAGGAAAGAAGAAAGGGAATTAAAAAACTAACTTGTTTAAAAATGGCTTTTCAAAAATCTCACCTTTCTGGTAAAAATTAAAAGGTAATTGAAGATTATTTTCCTGCAAAATATTTCCTTATTGGTGAATCACATCTTAAGAATTCTTGCAGTCAAAAACATTTTCTTTCATCCTTATTTATTTCTGCATTAAATAAAAGCAAGGTGAGATGTGGGAAATCGCTTTGATGGAAGGCATTTTCTGAAATCTGTGTATTGCTAAAATTCCATTCCAAGTCTGTTTTAGACTTACCCAAATTGAACGAAACCTGCAAAGTGTTTGAATTTCACCCATCACTGCTGTTAATCCCTCTTTTCTTCCCTGTCACAAAAGAAGAAAGGTTTCATCTGTGTCCCTGGGAGGCATCAGAAAGACGAAGCCCCTCCTTACCCCAGATTTAATTTTTTCGAGAAGATTCAGCTCCCAGGATGCTCAGGTATTGCTGCCTGGACTGTGCAAAGGACTCTGAGGTGTGTGTCTTCCCCTCCAGCTACAGGCAGCATCTGTGCTGGTAATAACCTTTTGGGCTGCGATTTGAAATGTGAATTTCAAGCTGTTTCAGTGGACACAGATGCTGGTCCTGAGCTGATCCTCTATTCATGGCAGACCTGGCCTGTGCCCCCCATGGATGCCAAGGTGTGAGCAGGGCCAGTGCCCAGCGATGTCCTGCACTGCACTTGCCAGACCCCGCCAGCCTTAGCTCTGCCCTGAGCCAGGGGAGGCATCTCTGGCTTCAATAGCCTTTAAATGATTTTCCTTCCATGACTGTATGTGGCAGCCCTATGGCAAAGAGCTCCCCCTCTTAACTACACACTGGGGAAAATGGCTCTTCTTTTGTTTCCTTTTTTTTTTTTTCTCAGAACTTGCCACTAACTAGTTTCATCTGATGTCCCCTGGCTCTTGTATTAGAAGACACAGCAAACAGTCATCTTCTATTCATATTTTCCAGTCTTGCGATCTCTATCATATCCCCTTCAGTGGTGTCTTTCCCAGCGTGGGGAATCTGAGTCCATTTAATTGCACTCCTAGTCTGTTTGAGAGCTGAATTAATCTGTTTAATTATCTGTTTAGTCTATTCTTAACCTATTGTTAGCATTTGATGGCCTGGAGCCACCCTGGTGTCTGGTCTGTGCTAGACTGCTTTATAGGGCCCACCAAGAAGGAGAACCTCTGGACATAAGCTCAGCAGAGGCTGGATTCATCCTGTGGCATCTTGGACACCAAAGCCCACCCTGAACTACTCTTGAAAGATGCCAGTCCCACTCATTGACTTGACAGGCAGGCTAAAAGGGCTACTTTCCTCCTTCAGTCTGATAACAGCAATGCCAAAAATGATAAGTCTGGGCCCATGAACACCTCTACCCCAACAGAAGGCAGTGCTCAGTGAGGGGATATGCCCTTCAGCAGAACAGGGATCAGCCCCAAGCAAGACACCCTTCACTCCCACTCTGGTCATCACCCTTTGGTTTTTGCCCCAACCTTGTGGATCCTCTGTGGTCAACACCCCATGACCTTGGAGGTGACACTGGTGCTGAGGTGTCTCTGGTGCTGAGATGACTCCTCACTGGAGGGGTGCTGTGAGCCTGCCCACAGTGCACAGCACCAGCCCACACTGCTAATTGTTTTTCCTAACTGGTTTTCTTTCCTCTCTCTAATTAATTCAGTCCTGTTCATTTAGGATCACATTAAGTGCCACGCGATAATAAACAGCACAGGAAAGCCTCGCTGGAGCAGAGGGAGAAGGGCTCAGATCCGGCAGAAGCTTTGCAGGATCAAGCCTCTAAGTGGCTACAATTCAGTGACGATTTGGCTTATTCGACCTGTGAAACGTATCCCTGGAACACGAGCTTGCAGCTGTCTCTCATGCACACCTCCTCGGCATCAAAAACTGCTTATGCCTCCTTTTCATCTGCTCCAGATGGTGGCTGTAACACCAGGGCCTGTCTTTTTTCCATGCCATCCACACAGGACTTGACAGAGTGAAGAAGAAAGGTACTTCTGCCTTGGATAGACCTGCCAAACATGCCCCGAAGACCCCACACCCTGTGTCTGCTAATTGCACCAACATTGTCTTGCAGTATGAACTCCAGCTCTCTGTTTTCTTTCAAAGTATATTTGTTTTACAGCTGACATGTTTATATATGTTAACTGTTTGCTATAGATATCTGTCAGCTTCAACTGGCAAAACCAAAAAAAAAAAAAAAAAAGAAAGGAAATAAAAAAGAAAAAGAGGGGCTGGCTTTAGGCCAGAGGTATGTTTCTTAAAAGCACTTTCCTTTTTGTCACATGGTTTTGCATAGAAAGAGAAACGAGGAGAGGGAGGGTGGACTGGCAGAGGATATTGTGCTTTAAATACTGTGAAAGAATTTCATATGAAAATGTACTCTACTTTTCAGATATTAGCCCAAGAGCCATAAAAAGTTATTTTATAGTCCTAGAAATTATACACAAACATTGGTATACTGTTTGTCATAAAAACTGCTCTAAGGAGGGAATCACGCATTATGCTTTTCAAAATATGACATTTATGAGCTGACTCTGATTGTTACCAGAATGTTTTCTAATGAAATAGAAAATGTGTGTCTGTGTGTTCATGTGTGTGCATGTTTGTGTGTATGTACAATAAGAGGATGTGTTACTGAGAAAGAGACTACTAAAAAAGGTTCTTTACTCAGCCCAGAGCTTTTCATCTTTCTCTCTTTCAAAGAACAAAGACCCTCCTGCCAGTGAGACAAAAGGCAGAAGTGTCCATTTCTTCAAACTTGAAGAGAAATCAGCAAAATTTCCTGATTTTTTTCTTCCTTGCTTTCCTCTCAAATGAGAATATGGGCTAGTGCTGTGCAAAATCCTCTTCCCTTTGAGACAAAACTGCAACACTTAAGGATGAAGGTGGAGGGACATGAATCTGTCCCCAGGCCAAAGATGTTGGCTCAAGTTTCTCCTATATGTTTAAAAAGGTCTTAAATTGGCATTACATGATGCTTATGCCTTCTGCCAGTCCTTACGCCCAGTGCCTAATAGCTCCTGGTGCTGGGATTCACTGCCTCCTGGGCACTTTTTACCCTGTGAGATGAACAGGCTTGTCATGACGACACATTTTTTTTCTGCTGGACTGTTTCAATACCTTCCCTGCCCAAAAGCAGGGTGGGAAGTCAGACAGTGATTCATCCTATGCACTCCTGCTTTTAAGAGTGCCTGAAGTTTTTCCAAAGAGACAGCTTGGTCTCTTTGAGAGCTAGGTTGTTTTGTACCATTTTCTGGATTTTCAGGTCTTTTTTATTTTACTGCATGTGACTGCTTCTCAAAGGGCAGAAAGCCACCAAATCTTTCCAGACAGGCTGTGTTTTCCTTCACTTATGGTTAGGGCAGGGCTGAGCCCAAGCTAATGACCCCAAATAAGACACAAATTAATGCTGCTTGGGCACAGAACCATATCCTTGCAGCCTTGCAGTGTCTGACCCATTAACAATGGGTGCTTGAGCTGAAATTGGACCTGTTCAGAAGAAATGATTGAACACTTTGTGCCTGCAGTTATGGAGCGAGGGGTCCAGATGCCTGGGATCTGTTTGTGTCTGTTATTTGCAGCTCAGTGATTTATTAGCAGGACTCTGGACGCAGACCATACTGGGCAACCCCTTCTTAGATCTTGGGCTTCAGATAGCAGGGAAGGCAGACAGACTGTTTGCAAGGGAATCAAAAGCACTTTGAGTCTTAACTGCTGCCTGAGTCATCTCACAAAAGGCATACAGTACAGCAAACTGTTGCCCTGCAGACAAATTTCATACAAAATGACTGTGTAAAGCACCAATGTTTATACATGAGGCTGATGTGGGTTGAAAGGCTGTTTGAAATGACTGTGGATAGTTATGTAATTATTTGAGAACAGTAGAGCATAATAAGTTAATATAAACATTGAAGAAGACAGTATGAGTTCACTGGATACTTACGTGAATCTGTCATCTTTCTTACAAATGTCTTTCTTCAAATATAAACCATGTACTTTGTGGCTAAGAAATCATAGGTGCCCAGTTACGTTTGATGGGGAAAAGGGAGATGGATGGGCAGGGGGAAAATAACTAATGTTCATCTGGAAGGGCTTCTGGGCATTTGGTGTTTGCCAGCTCTTTGGACAGTGTCTTGATGTCCAGTTGATTGGGTACTGGGTTTGAATCTGGCTCTTAGTTAACCCTAGCATGTAAGATGAGCACTGCAACAATGTGTGGAAATAACTGGTATGTGAGGCAGAAAGAGATGGCAAAGGTTGTGTGGAGGGACTGGCTGGGTGAACCATGTGGACTTCACAAGCCTCACAGCATCACCAAGGATGTAAAACTGGCAGTGCACCCTTATAGGCAAGTCTGCTCTAGTAATTTATGTGACAAGTAGGTTGCTTTTTCCATTTAATGTGGTACTAAGCAGAATGACAGAAATTATGACATGAAATCTTTTGAAAAGATAGTAACTAAGAAAGATAATCTTGTGGTTAGTGCATCTGACTGCCTTCCCAGAGAGGCTTCCTTTTCAACTTGACATAGTTCTGATAAAATATCCACTCTCTCACTGGTCTATTTCTCCATTTGGAGTATAAAAGGATGTATACTAAAAATATGGTGTTTTCCTAACTGTTTTCTATTCAGATTGAAAGTCCTTCAGGGAGAAGCTTTGTGCTATCACAACACCTGACACATGGAATCATGTTTCACAGGAAGCCCCCGTGTTCAAAAATCACATTTTCAAATTTTCTTTCTCCCCCTCTCTAGCTGAAATCATGTTTTTATGCAAAAAAGTGAGTAATTCATCTGGAAAAAAAGAAGAAGTGTTGTTTATTTTTTTCCCCTCAAATGCAGGCCCCTTTTTTTTGACTGCATGATATGCTATGTGTGAATGGGAGCCTGGCATCCAACAAATCAAAAGAATATGGTTTAAATAATGATTACAGTAGTACAGCTTCTCCTCTCTTCAAAATCAAGTGCACTATAATCGAATGCTGGTGCAATTCCTCACAGGTCTGAAAGTATGTGACAGCTGACATACACCACTGAGTACAAATAAGGCATTGTCAGGGTCTCTTCCTGGAAAAATCAACTTGGAATTGGTATTTTCTGGGCCAGGGATTGCATTTTTCAGTTTGTCTCTTTTAACAACAAATGAAACAGAGATGTTGGAAGAATATAAAAACACAGGGAAGGAAAAAGAGGCAGTTTCAAGCCTGATAAGGCATTTTTTTTGTTCTTATTTTTATTTAGGTATTGCACAGTGTATCTCTCCCTGCTAAACACAGAAAGATGAGAGGAGTGGCATCTACATCAGCAAGCTTTTACACGTATGTGTAAAAGTGAAAGGCGAGGCTGGGAATCGGGATTCAAATCCACTTAGCCCATGGCTGGTTTGTTGTCACAGAAATTCAATGTCACCGTGACTTTACACCATCAGTACGAGCTGTAGCATTCCTGAGAAAAGTCACAGCAACTCTCTCTCCTTAGAGAAACTGTTCAGAGTAGAATCACAGAATCATAAAACTGACCTTAAAGATCATCTCATTCCAAACCCCTGCCATGGGCAGGGATGCCTTCCACTAAACAAGATGGCTCAGAGCCCCACCCAACCTGGCTTTGAGCACTTTCAGGGATGGAGCATCCACAACTTCTCTGGTCTAGGAACCAATTAGATCTGTAGCCAGATCTGAAGGTTTCTAGGTTTTTCTATACATCACTGAGCTGCTGTTTCCAGAGCGCTAAGCTGCCACCTGCCACAGCAGCAATGCCAAGGCTGTCTTCACAGTCTGCATCACAGAGGCAAGCTCAGAGTCTTCCCAGGCAAAAATGGTCTTGACATGACTTCACAGTACAAAAAAGTTCAAAAGGTTTTGTTTTCACTCCAAGGCAGATCCAAAACACATTTTGAAACTTTGAAAGTCATCGTAAAATGGATTCACTGTCTTCCTGCCAGCTACAGTCAGCTGGTTGGGCTGCAGAAAAAAAGAGCCGAGTTGCTGTAAAACACCCAAAACAGAGGAGAGCACAAGTCTGTTTACAGTGACCCAAACTTCTAAAACTCTTTTTGAAATGAAAACCCACTAAGGACTGTTCTCAATTAATGGGACATTTGTGAGCGCAATCACACGTAGACAAGTTGGGGCTGGTCCTAGTCCACGCTATAAGGGGACAGCTGCTTTGAATTCTGGTACATTAAAGTGGCTGAAGGCAGAACTGGACCTGCTGAGAGTGGCAGTGCAAAGATCCTGCCATGCATTTGGCACAAAGCCACACAGACTGCTGCAAACCATTTGGGAATCTCAAGGGGTGAGATTGCCCCTGGAGAAGCCTTGTCCTGCCCTGCACCGGGGCATGGAAATTCAGCCTGCCTTTTGCAGAGCAGCCCGTTGCAAAAGGACAAGACCTTTGGCCTCTTCATGCACTCCCAAGAGGATGTCCTCATGCTGAAGTCTGGGACTAGTCCCTCCTCAAGGTTTGGTTTGGGTTTTCTTTTAATATTTCAGTATCTTCATCCTCTGCTAACACAGAGAGTTCAGAGCTGCCCTTTGCCAGCCTCATCCTGTCTGTGGTGATGGTGCTCTACACTCCCCTGTCTTCAAACTGGGAACTGAACATGAAATTTAGGGAAGAAATTACTCCCATCGCACTTACAGTAGTTTTAATATGCTGGGATCTCAGTAGATTTCTCAAGGCTTAAACCAGTATTATTGAGAGCTACATAAATCCCTGAGAACAGACATGATGATTCTGCTGGAATGGGGAGCCTTACCCTTATTTTAACACAGGTTTCTAAAACAAAGACAGCCATATGCTTAGAGCTGAATGAGGCTGTTGTTACCCAGAAAGAGACCTTCTTTCCAAGGCTTACACTATGTTTTCTTAAATTTTCGAAGGACAAAACCCAGCTATTTTAATGAACCTAACTCAATAATTCCTAATCCTTAAGTTAAACACTAACAGTGAAGCTCAAAAACTGGCCTCCCAAGTTTCAAAACACAAATCATGACCAGAACCCATTGGTAAACATTCCTGAAAATAAGTTTTGTTTTGTTTTCCCCCTCATGCTCTGCTGAACCTTGGAAAAACTAACTCACTCCTAATATTAATCCTAGTATAAACAGATTAGGAGCCCCCCTTCCCCCTGCTCTGCAAAAAATAATGCCTGTGAAAAGACATTTTTTCACATCAATGAAACCTGAACATTTGTCTATTTTATGGACACCCTAAAAACAAATTCTCTCTTACTATTTTGAAGCCTGAGAGAAAAGTTTAATGTGTTATATAAGAAAGGTCATACTTTTTTTGCATCCATTTTATTAACAGAATTCGTGACTTTATCAGAAATAGCAGATCCAGCCCTTTCCCTCCTTAAATGAGGGTGTGCCAAGCATCCAGTTGGAGATATCTGCCTGTTCCTTTCTCAGCAGCAGTGTGTGACACAGCCCATTAGCAGCCGAACGAATGCTGGGAAAGAGTGTTTTCAGCTAGACATCTGAGCTATGGTTTGGTTCCCCACAATTCATTAACTTCGAGGTGTTATTGCAGCAGCTCCATGGGCTCTACATCTGGCATTTTCCTCTGCTCTCCTGCCCTTGAGGCAACACTAATGGCAATGGAAAGAAGCAGCTTTCATCCTTGTAGATCCTGTACCAGAATTTTAGTGATGTACAAGGGGGTCCCTTCCCATTCAAGTGCAGTGTGATTCCTGTGGCCTTTAATGTGTTTGACTCCTGTGGCTTAGGTTTGGCATATTTACCCCAGGTATAAGGTGAGGTATTTTCCACGGAAATAAGAAAATGACTTTATCACACTGAGAACACTGGCAGGGAAAGTTTCCCTGGAGAAGCCGAAGTTGTTGGCGGAGGCACTGCTCTGCCTGTGTCGATCAGACACCCCCAAGAAGGATAATGTACTTCCCTGTATCGCACATGACTTACAAATCTCAGATAACAGCATGTGCTCCAGATTTACAGCCAAAAATGGACATCTTGGGGTATGGAGAACTGCAGTTTATGAACATTTGGTTTTATGTTGGGTCAGACAGAGTTAAAGACAATCTTGGAGCATAGATTGGGCCATCTGTTATCAAGGGAATGGCTGATCAGAAAGTGTTTGTACTTTAACACTTCAGGCTCAACTCCTGCAAATGCCAAAGCTTGGAAGTGACTTTATTTCTGCATGTGAAGATGTTGTTCACAGATATAAACTTTGTAAGCTGGGTGTGTTTGAATTAGGAAGGTGGCTAGGCAAGGCAAGGTGCTGAGGCAGAAGAAAGAAGGAAACAAGAAAAAAAACAAAATTAGAAAAAGATCAAAATAAAAGAAAGACAGATAGAAAGGAAGATGGAAATATATTGGTTATAAGGGGAAAATCTGCTAAGGTATTAGAAGTTTCAGCAGATTCTGGGAGGTGCCAGACCATTCCCCAGCCATTACTCGGGGGTCTCACCTCCTTCTCCTGTATCCATGTACTGGACACAATGACACTGTTTGCAGAAGAACAACTCATTGTGCTGCAGTCTGACAGGGATTAATCATTTCCTCAGTGCGTAAAAGGTAATGTCTTCAGAGTCATGGCATCAAGTAAAAAATCCTTTAGCTCACATAGCCTCTGAGGGAGAGCTAATAACCCTCTGCTCTGCTGCAATGCTTGCAGGTCGAGCAGCTTAAAATGCTTTTGGAAAGAAGCTGAGGTTTGTTATGCCAGTAAGGTTATGGGGAGGCAGGGGGGAGCAGAGAATAAATAGCTAATTTCAAAAAGTATCCTAACACAGGTGCCATTACTATTCCTGGGAGCAGATTTTCCTAGCAGCCTTTCTGCTGGACAACCAAGTACGAGGAAGCAGCCTTCAAAAAACTTCCCCTCTCTGCATGGTCTGACTCTGACTCCCTCCATGTGATTTTTTCCCTTTTCCTGCACAGGACAGTATTGTGCTCATCAAGAATACGTGCTCAAGTTTCTTAGTGTGTTTCAGCACCCTCATCAGCAGAGATGGCTCTTAATCACACCTATTCTCTAATGCTGACAAGAACTGCCCCACAATTTTACATAGTTTTACCCCTGCCTTTACCCTTGCTGAATACTACGTCCCGTTGAACTGCCTTCTCCATGTAATGCTGCAAATGTTTAAGTGTTGCACAACAGCAATGACTGACGAAATTACCAATCAGCCTCAATAAATTATACTGTGACAAACATCATTACTAACTGCACACGAATCCCTCTGTGTTGCCTTTACAAAATCTCATAAAGTAGTTCCCAACTTTTCTCCAATGTACCACTAGATGTACAGAAGTCACTTTGACATGATCCATGGCCTGATCCAGAGCAGGGAGAGGCTGTTCATTGCTTGCTCTTTACTTAAAAGGAGTTAGAAACATGCTTGAATCTCTTGGGATGTGTAAAGTAGCGGTCACATGCCTGGAAGTGAGACAGAAAAGTGCAGTAAGTGGTAGAAGCAATTTTTTAAGCAGAAAATTATATAACAATCTCAATGGATTCCCTTTTCTATGCACCATAAAGGGGTGGGAGCTGAGCAGAGCTGAGCTTACTGGCAGAGACACAACAGAAAAGTATGGACATTTGACAAATTGAAGGGATATTTATTACTTTCATATCTTAAAAATGTCTTTCAGCCTCCACCTTGCAGCTATTTCAAAAATATAAATTAGCTTGGATTTACATTGCTGATGAAACATGGAAAGTGTGAGCATTCTAAAGTTATTTAATTGTGTGGTTACAGACCTTGCCTCCCAGCACAGCACTTATCAAACACTGGAGATTAGAGGTTTGTAGGGATTTTGTCAGCTGGGCAGGCACCTCATGGGGGCTGCTTACCTCAGCCTGGAGACTCTCATTTCTCTACACTGGCCACAGTCCTGCTCAGCCTCCTAACTCAGCATCCTAAATGACCTCCTGAAGATGTTTGCTTTCCACCATTATCATAAAATCCTATTTTTTGCATCCAAATTGGGCACCTCTAACCAGTGATGCATCCATTTTCTTAAGTGATCCCAGATCTGGAGCAGCTCCATAACTAGAAGAGATTTACACATACAGGCCTGGGTGGCTGCCTATGATTTTTATGTTCCATCAGAATGTTCAAGGAATATGTCATGTCCCCATTAAATGCTCATGCTCCACACAGCTACTGATTTCCTGCTGGCCTGGACAGGAGCCCTGTCACAGCAAATCACCCTCTCCTCCTTGTCTGCAGACTCAGCTGCATGCTCAGCTTTGGGGTGACACCAGTAAAATATAGCAGGCATTTCTAAAACAGATTAAATTAGAATAATCTTAGATGATATCTTGCCTAGTGAATCTCATTTTGGTAGGATAAGCAATTAGAGTTCTAAAGCCAAAGATTAATAGATTAATACCAAACTCTGTGTCAGCTGCACGGATGCCTGTAACGAACCTCATGGAAGCCCAGGAACTCTCACTGCCCTCTAGACCCCTGTGCATCAGCATGTTTTGCGTACAAAGACGTATTTTAATTGCCGTCACCCTCAGCACAGCCACAGATCACTGAATGTATAACAACTGTTGTGTGTGCATGTGTGTGTGTGTGTGTGTGTGTGTGTGTGTGTGTGTGTGTGTGTGCATGTACACGTGAAAGGAAGCTCAAACTTTTGGACAATTAGTGCCCAAAATGCTCTAATTGTGGTGCTGTCAGCCACTCAGACCACAAAGGCTCCTCTCTGTCCACTGCAGACTCTGATGACTCTCCCAGGTACCTTTTATCATGTTGAATTGTACCAAAAATGGTTACCACTGAGGTGTCTGCTCTGGGAGCCCCATCTCACTGGGACTTGAGGATGAGGAAGGAGGTATCTGCCTTGGGAGGCAACCCAAAAATGAGGTCAAGTGACTGTGATTGCCCCCAGGCTTTGCACTACGCTTAGATCAAAGAGAGATGGTGACAGTGTCTCACTTTGCTCTCCAGGCTTGTGGTTAAAGGCTTCCCAGGAGGATGGAGGCATGGGTCTGCCAAGCTGAACCCTAACCACGAGGCTCCACAGCATTTGGGGTAGGGGACAAGATTCGCTGGGGTGCAGTTGGTGACTCCAGAGGGAAAGATGGCCCAAAGGAACAGGCCTGACCTCCATGCAAGGTGAGACAAGGCAGGTGGGAGCAGGGAGCTGAGGTCTAACTGCTCTGCTTATGGCATCACTAATCATTTAGGATTCTTGCTGAGGAAGACACTCACCCTGTCAGCACCTCTCTGCCACCTCTGTTGGAGTCTCTTCTGCCTCCTTTCCATTACATTTATACATGGAAAAAGGTATGGCTAATAGAACGCTCAGGGTGCTAAAACCAAGAATGCCCTGTTAAACCCCATATCAGTCCTTTAAAAACTGTTTTACAGAACCAGCTTAGGAAAAGATATTTTAGATATATATTTACAAGCTGAGGCTTTTTAAAGGTGTAAATTATCCCATAGCTTTCCTGGAAGAACAAGACAGACATTAAAATAGTCCATGAAGATAAGAGGCTTTGCTGGCTTTACATGCTGGATTAGTGATTTTATGGTTTCCACACATCTTTTATCTCCTGTGCAGAGGTGTGAGTCATGCTTTTTTATTGAAGGAGTGCATATTATTAAAGTGGTGTAGTTCTATACAAAAAACACTTTCACAAGAGAGCAGAGCATGGGAATGTGTAAGAAGATTTTATCCAAGCAGTTTTTATTTCCTCTGCTGAATAAGCTGCATCGTAGCCTCTAAGGATATTATCTGGAGGTCTAGACAATAACAGAGCTGTTTCTTTGTCCTTTAGTTCACCCTATTTTAACTAGACAGGAATTTTGCTCACATCCAACTTCATGGTCTCAGCATAAGAGCAGAGCACTCCTGGCTCAGAGGCATCACCTGAGTCATTAGCAGGACAAGTTTGTCCCTCTGCTGATTTCAATGCAGTGGCCCAGGGAAGGATATTCTGCTGGGTTTATGGCATATGAAACAGTGCCAGCTTTGCATCCTGTTCCTTTTCTTGTCCTCTGCCACCATGGCAGCTGCAGCCAGCACTGCCCTTGATCTGTAGAATCATAGAATATCCTCAGTTGGAAGAGACCCACAAGGATCATTGAGTCTAACTCCTGACCCTGCCCAGGTCAAACCAAGGAATCACACCATGTGCCTGAGAGCATTGTCCAAATGTTTCTTCAACTCTGGCAGGCTTGGTGCCACTTGCCAGGAAACCTGATTGTCCACATACTCATCACAACCCTGCAAACAGACAGTCTTTGCTGTATACACTTTCAGGTAGCCAAGCCCAAGGTCTGGTTATCCTCAGCACAGTGTGGGTCAGCTTGAATTTCACTTCAGCTGTGTCCCTGAACTGGGCAGCGCTTTTATGCAGGGGCATGGTAAAATACAGTCAGCCCATCTTGGGTTTCCTCCCCAGGAAAGTGTGAGCACTGCAGAGCTGGGGGTATGAGTGGTGCCAGGGAAAAGCTCCTGGACTGAAGCAACACGCTGCTGATTCCGGTGGTGCCTCACGCAGGTCAGACTCCTCTGCCCCCATCTCCCACCCAGGTCACCCCAAGCACTAGACTCTGGTCACGAAGGATTTAAGATTTCCTTCTCAGCTTTGCTAATGTGCTGATGTGCCCCACAGCTTCGGTCCAGGCAAGTATCTGTGCAGAGAGATAAACTGGCTTGCCAGGATTCTCAGCACTGCGAGGCAGACAGGATGACTCCAGAGTATCTGACTGAAGGGTGAATGTTGCACTGGGGCCATCAGCAGGCTGATGTCTCTGATGAATGGGCTGCTGAGGCTCTGCAGCTCACCCGTCCGTGGTGCACAACCACTGCGTGCTCTGCACCAGCTGCATCCTCTCCCAAAAAATAGCTGCTGGACACCACAGGCTGAAGCAGTTTCTGTTGATCATTAAATACATTTAAATGCAAGATAAAAAGCTACAGATCAGTGGGATGAAATTTGGGCTGGTGTTGCTCACAGGACCAAAGGCTGACAGACAGCATGAGGTCTGGAGAACCCACTCTTTTGATGATACTGGTTACAAGGGACATGTGAAGGGAGACAAGAAGTATTTGGGTCAAGGAGGGCCTGGTGTGAGCAAAGTTCCCGTGGGAGTTGGAAGTTCAAACAAAAACAGACAAAGCATCCCCTTCTCAGTTGACTGTGACACCGACTGACACTCCTGACTTCAGGATCATTAGTCTTTACCCACATTAATACAAAAGGTTCAGGACACAGGATTTCAGACCACCAAGTAGTAATATGCTATTATCTGTAGTAATGTGATATTTGTTTGAATATGAAAACCAGTCTTATAACATAAGAAGTCTTCTTGGCAAGATCATCTACTGTGAATGAGGAAAATTGTGTAAATGAAATGGTAACCTTTTTGCTCTCACTGCTTTCTTTGCTAAAATAGATAAACAATAGAATATTTCAGTCTCACTAACTTGTTTCTGAGCAAGACAGTTAACTCACAATGCCAGAAACATGAGGCTGGACCGAAGTCAGGGTTCAAAAGGTGAGAGAAGACACCATCTACAGCCACATATGGCTCTCAGCTGGACAAAGTGTCAAGGGATGTGCACATGGTCTCAGGTACATGGTGGATTCTTGGGGTGGCCTTTGGCAGGGCAGGAATTGGACTTGATGATCCTTGTGAGTCCCTTCCAACTTAGGATATTATATGACCCTATGATCCAAAAGTTGCTGATGTCGCAGTGACTGCTATTTCCCACTGATCCCAGGTGCAAGACCTCTGCCTGGACCTGAGTTTGGTTGCTTTCTCCAAATTTTATTTTTGTCTTAAATCAGTTTTAACAGGCATGAAGACATTTACAAAAAAAGTTTGCCCTCAGGCTTTCTCATCTTCCCTGAGAGTCTTCCATATTCCAGTGATGTTCCCCAGGGGAGCTGAGGGAGCGTTTACATTTGTTTGGAAGAGAAATGAAGATTACAGATTTTTAAAGCAGTGTTTTCCCACCCTCACTCTAAGGGGAACAAACACATGCATCAAACACGTTGATGCTGGGATTTTCATTCCTCTAACTGCTCTTCAACAGATGTGCTTATAATTAGTGGACACTGTGAAATGCCAGGACTGGTTTAATATTGTGCATTCCTGACAGTCGCTCAGCAGGAGACCTGCAGGTGTGCAAGGAGCTCTCACTTGGTTGCAGAAGAACTTTAAAGAAAACCCTGCAAAAGTGAACTTGTCCTAAGTCCAAAACATCCCTTAGGGTTGTTGAGGCTCAAGCAGGTAACACGTACCATTTTCATGTCCATGAAGACAATGCAAAAACTTGTGAGCTTTTGCATAATTTTGAGAGCAGCTGCAGATGAAGCTGGACAGAAGCTCACTTCAGAACAAACTCTCTACCTCAAGCTCAAACAGCTGCAAATCCACAAGAACCCCTGAGATTTCGTGCTGTGAAGAAGTCTCCCAGAGCCATGGATCAGCACTGGAGAAGCTTAGGAGGATCATCACTGGTGGCGTGACCACCCAACATGGGCAGTTATCAACTTCAGGAGAATGTTGATTGCATTTTCTATTCCTGGAAGTGTCAGGTTTTAGATGAGGTTTCAAAAAAACAACCCGCGAATGGAGCTGACACTTTTTGTGCTGCTGTTTCTACTGAGTGAAGATATCCAGGTGGACTGGTGCTGTCCAGAGAGCTCATAGGTACGGGACCAACAGCTCATTCCGCTTGGTCTCAACACAAAGTCAGGTGCCCAAATAAGCACTGGGAGCCCAAGTACTCTATTGGGTTTGGATGTCAGAACTCAGAAGAGATCTGTTTTCTTTCAAATTAATTTCCAGCTATTTTTGATAGAGCAATAGCCAGGTTTATGCACTGCCCTGTACATGTCTCTCTCTAGGAAACTTAACCATTGTGTTTCCAATACCTCAGAAACATCTTCCTTTACTGAAAATTTGGGAAAAAGAGAGAGTTGTTTGATTTATGTCCATTCTCTCATGCCATTTTAAAACTTAATTCCAGATGAAACCAATCTAGGTTAAAAAATGTAAATGACCACCACTGCAGACCTCTTATAAACTCTGATTTCAGCTTCAATGGCATTTTCGTGTGACACACAGATGGAACTCAGTTGCTTCAATGTGGTAACCGAGAGCCTTTGAGATACCTCTTGTGGCTCACCTGGCCCCCACCAGACCCTTTGTAGGTCCTGTGTGACACACCCCCAGCCCATGTGAGTGTCTTACAGCTCTTAGGCTTTCTCAAACAGCACTGGATTACTGTGTTTGGAAAATCGAATCATGGACAGTTTTCAGGGCTTCCCTGTCATCATTGAAGGGACAACAAACAGTGTTTGAAAATATCTGCTCCCAGGCAGCGCTAGCTGGATTTGTTTTTTTAGATTTATGGTGCTTTGATCAAAAAGAAGGACACACTTTGGTGAGTAATGGCTTTTATCAATGGAAAATGTTAAACATGCTTTTTGGCACTTAAAGGTTCTGCTTGTACACCCTAAAGCTTATCTTTTTTTTCCAGTTATACCAATTATTCTAGCAGGAGATACTACTAAAACCTTTGTTTTGCTTCTTGTGCTGAGTTGAAATTGATACTTTGCACACATGAAGCAGCTCATGAAGATGAGATAGAATTTAAACATTGTCTCTAAAACCTTCAGCTCCTGCTTTGCAATAAAACATCTGAAAGAGAAGTAGGGACTCGAAAAGAACATGAAATAAATAATTCTTGAGAATACATTTTTCTTAAAATAAGTTTACTATTATACAATGCTAACTCCAACCTAGCTGTGCTCTGGTTTGCTGACTGAGAATCTGGCAAAGCTGATTTGTCCAAGAAGCATATATGCTTTCTAATTTCTTTTCCTGCTAGCAGAATCAGACTGTGGTTTTCTCAGGTGTATACTTTTGTTAAATATCAGAGGACTTTTTTCTCCTCAGTCTTTGATCCTTAGTACCCAATGGCTACCTTTGCATTTGCCCAAAATGATGACATCGTCCTTCTTTTTTCTGTGTGCAGTTGTGACTGAACCTGGATTGTACATTTGAATGTGGGAAACGACACGTCAGGTCCACTAGTTTGCATGTGTGTCTGTTTAGGGAAGTGAACAAAACAGAAATGTGAGTACTTTGGAGTAAAAATACATGGAACTTTGCGCAAGAGAAACTTGGCATTATTTTCTTTCCTCAGCTGATCTCCTGCTAGCCTTTCTGAAGAACACTGCGGGTCAGGTCCCATTTTCTGGACAAAAGCATAGGGAAACAGTTCTAAATATGCTGGCTGTGAAACCTGAAATTATGTAAAATTTGCATAGTCTTGAGTTTTGTTTGAAACTTAGCTCATTTTCCCTCAAGGATTTGCTCCAGTTCCCACCCTTTCTCAAACAAACACAGTTGGGCCAATCCACAGTGAACTTGGACAATTTATGGCCCTGCATCAGTTCTGTGCAGAACTCTCTGACTTCAGATGGTTTAGACATGAAACCAGATGAAGAATTTGCTCCATCCCAAAATTTAGCATGCAATTCAGAGCAGGAAGCCATGTGGATTGAAAATACAGCAAATGGTTTTGTAATCCCCTTCAAAGAGAAACAATCAAGCAGAGCAGCAGTTCTGTTAATGGTTCAAGGAAGCTCTGTTGATTAATGACCTCAAACTATTTGCAACCAAAAATAACTGGAAATCGGTTCAAAGCGATGTCACGTTCCTGTCACATAGTGAATTTTGACTAAAATATGGACACGTTGACAATTGCGTAACTTGGATATGAATGTCTTTCGCTGTATTTTGTATATTTCCATGCTGTCACAAAAAGGAATTCTGCCACGTAGAGAAGTGCTACAGTGTTCTAATGAATTTTTCAGAACACAGCAGTGGCATTAGGGGAAGTTGTAGTACTTGAAAATGCATAGGACTGGACTGGTACTAGTATTTTTATCTTGATTTTTTTGCTTTTCCTTCTCAGAATTTACTTGGAAATTACCTTACCGCTTCTGGCATTAGGATTTTTAGATGTGGTTTGTGGAATAACCAATAAAGAAATGCAATTAACCAATTACAGAGTTGAACACAAGGCAAATCAAGTAAGAAACTTCAACCCCCACGATAATACTAAGAAGTAATACATGAGCAATATGCTCACTTTTGGGAAAGTCTAGTTCTGAAAGCAGTAGATCTAGAACTGGTCTATGATATTTGCATTTTTAGCCACTTTTCTTCTTTTTGGCTGAAAGCTGATATTTTTGAACGGCCATCAAAGCTAAAGGATGGGTATCACTCTGTGCCAAGGTGCAGCCTGGTCAGTTTTGTGGCTGATGGAAGCTCTTTTAGCACTTTAGCCTTCAGAGCCATTCCTTTCTCTGTGCAATTCAAACTGGACCTTTGGAACAGGCAGCTTTAGGTGGAACCAGGAGAGAAGAAAAGCAGACTGTAAACTGAAAAAATCACTGAGGGATTTTGGTAAGAGTAGAGGAGAGGGGAGAGAATGATTGCTGAGCAGTCTGAAATTAAAAGGGCTTCAGTTCTTAAACAAGATCTGGCTCTTTATCTCTTTGAAACAATATGTTCTGTAAACACCTTTTTTTTGTAATCTGTTGATCTTGGCAGAGAAATCTTGTCTTTAAGTACTTTACATGAAAGCAGAGTTATTCATTATGGACAGCTCTTGATACCTCCTGTGAAAGTTTCATGAGCCATTATGGATTGTCAGCAAGGAGGGAGCGGAACACCAACAGCTTTCATGTGCTGGTGCTCAAGTTACAGACCACTGCCCTCAGAAGTAACCAGCAAAAGGGGAAAATTGTATTTTTTCTGCAGTCCTTTACTTATCCTGAGCCATGCAGGAGCAGGATGTTAACTGAGAACCCAGCCTGTGCGTGATTCTGGTTTGTTTGACAGCACTGACCAAAATTAAGTTTTTAAGGTTTAAGGAAATACCCAAACAAAACAAAATGACAGCAACAAAAAGTGCCTAACTAAGTGAAATGAGTCATAGCATAACAAAACAAAAGTCTCTGCTATTACATTTACTCCACAGTTTCTGTCTGCATGGTATTTTAATTGCTGAAACTTTAAAGTGTACATATTTATGTACACATAGAGATCCAGCGTTACGCTACCTCAGCAATACAGCTCCAAATTCCCTATGGTTCGATTTTGCTCTGCTGAAAGCATGCATTTCTAGAATATTTTAAATTATTTTAGTGAGCTGATCAGGATGAGATTAAGAGATGTCTTGGTCACGGGCCATGGCTGCCTTTAAAGGCATAGTGAAGGTTCAGTCCTCTTTAATTACACAGATATAAGCACGACAGGGTCTAGTGGTTGTAAGCTGAAGTCAGGAAAAAGCTGAATAGGAAATAAAAAGTAAATTTATTATCCTGAGCATAATTAGGTATTGGAACAGTCCCTGAGGATGGAGGTAACCTCTCTCAAGACTGGATCTCTTTCTGCCAGAACTGCTGTGCCCCAGCTCTCAGCTTCTGGCTCTAAGCAAGGAACCACACTAAGACAAATATCTGAACTGTTAGTGCAGTTTCTCTTCTGTTTTAATTTCAGTTTAACGGGCAAGTCTTTTGCATGGATATTACTACAAGATGAGGAAATGCAAGAGGCAGTATAAGGGAATCAAATTCACACTTGGCTGCAACTTTCTTCCTGGAGGGACTTGTTCAGGGACAGCTCCAGGGTATATGTGACTGTACTGGTGGCAACAGACAGGGGTCCTGCTGCAAGAGAAAGTACCAGCAGAAGGTGTGAGATAACCTCCACTTCAGAAAGCAGAGAAACTTCTGGAAACCTCTAAAGAGCACATGAGAAACAATCAGGGCTCCCGCCTCACATAGGGCATAAAACTAAAAGATGGGATCACTTCTCATAATGTGGCAATAATTCCATCATTTTTGTGGTTTATGAAGTCAGCAGGGCTCTGTGCGGGGTTTAACACCTCGTAATTCACAGATGCCTGGAGGCTGTGCGTGTGCCCGTGCGCACGTGTCTCACACCGCGGCTTTCCAAGCGCTCCGTGGGTCTGCTTGGGTGGCAGCACGAGCTGAGCACTCCCGAGGGCTGCCCTGGGGAGGTGGCTGTGCCATGGCCCTCAGGAATCATGGCTTAGTGATCACACTGAGGAGGAAAAGCTGATCTGCAGCAGACCTTGTGGGACAGGCCACCTCAGCACTGGATTTTTGTAAACTTGTTGCATATCTCAGCAGCATCCACTGTCTCCTTCTCAGCTGAAGTTACACTACACATATGAACACTCAGCTTAAAACTACTTCTAGCTATGTTCATTGGTGTCCTGCCTTCTCTATGGCACCAGTGATGGTGAATCTGCAAAGCTTTGGGGGCGTGGTTGAATATAAACTGAAAGGTGGGGTGTCTGTGTGAAGTAAAATGGTTCCAGGAACTTCTAGAAATAAAAAATTATTTCATGATGTTTCTGACAGGTCTCGTTCCGGAAATGAAAGGTAAAATGAAAGCCCAGATACTGAGCACTTTGAAAATTCAGGGCCAGAACCAGACACTTACTCACGACTCAGCTTAGTGGCCAAAAGATAATCTCATGCTTTTGTAGATCCTGGGATTTTTCCCATAATGCTTTAATTTGTGGGCATGAAATAGAGTAGGCCAAGAGCTTCTCTAACATGCCCTGAGTGCAAAAGGCCTTCAAAAGTTAGCAAAGCACCATGTGTTCTAAGACAGAAGGATATCCTGGCCTTGCCCTGTAGGATGGGAAAAGACTCTGAGACCCCTGAGCATTGAGACTTTTTCAGTGCAACATGGATTCTCCAGGAAACCTAGGACAACTATGAAAAACTGGGATAATATAAAATTGCCCTCACTTATATGAGCATCAGATTTTTCTTTGGGTCAGAATTCTTTTTTTTTAGTGCTTAATGACAGAAGAATCAGCCATTTTTTCCTACTCTTTTTATCATTCAAGCTGGCTAACCTTCAGTGAAATCTTGTTAACTCATTTTGATAAGGGAAATTCCCGTATCTCCATTTCACAAAAAGAATAGCAATTCCCATTGTGAAAGTGCTGTGGGATCATATTCCTGACTGCTGGTTTTAAGCAGCTTTTGGAGTTGTCTGCACAACTGAGACAATTAATTTTGATGCCAAGGGTTGCCACTGTATTTCTGAGAAGGGGGTACAGTTCTGTATTAAAACAGGAATAGGAATGTCAGAGCCAGACTAATTGTATCCCTCTCTGCCATTCTGAGGAATGAATAACTAACTGGTGTCGTGAAGGATTCATATTGTCCATGCCTGGTGTTCATCGAGGTCTGCAGGAAAAGGAGGCACAGCTGTAGACTGACTGGCTGGTGCCATTTTATGAAACAACTCAAAATGCAAGGGCAGGTGTGTTTGGTGAGCTGCACCATTTGGGTGTTTACTGGTTTTTGGCTGACAAACCCACATAATGTGGGTGTGCAGATGATCTGCATCTGTTTTACCAAAGAAACCAACAGCTTTTTACACTGGAACTGACTAGTGATAAAGTCTAGGGGTTCAGTGGCATTACTAAATTCCACTTGAGTATGTTCCCTCTTGCTGGGATGGATGAATTAATTTGATTAGATTCAAACCCACCTGAAAACTATAGGATGAGATGCTGAGGAGCATTTTACCTTGAAGGGATTTAAAATAAAGAGTAAAGAAACAGTTCAAAAAAGGGTTGGAAGATGGAGAAGAGAGAAAAATTAGCACAAAAATAAATATTCCAATCATAAAATGCAGCATGTGTCAATGTGAGTATGAAAGCTACTACAACTTCCTTATCTTTGGAGGAGTCTCTTTATTCCTAATTCAAAGGAAAGTCTCTCATTTAGCAAAGAGAAAATCATACACACACCCTGCCAAGGCACAGAAAAATCTTAAAACACAGAAGGAAAGAAGTTTTATAAACTTCATCTACAAGAATGGAGTAAAGCTAAGAAATACTCTTATTCCTTGAGATTTTACCATTGCTGTACAGAAATGTGTCTTAAGGCATGTATGTGCTTAACTTTGTACACGCCCTGAGGGTCCCTATTAAAGGCACAATGAGGGGAGAGGAAAAAATCTGAGCCAGACCTGCATATCCAGGCCCCTGCAGACATCCCTCTTGTCAGCAGGGCTGCAGGTGTAAAGCTAGCACGGTTTAATGTGATGTGTGAGTGTCCACACAGCTCAGGCCCATTTGTTTCACATCACATCACAAGGCTGTGGAATAGTCCGTGGATAGACAGGGATACAAACATCCAAATCCACACTCACTAAGAGAGCAGCTGGATGCCTAATGTTTCTGCAAAGGGGGTGTTTAAATGGGTGTCCAGATATTACAAGACACAGTCTTCTTTATTCCTTTGTTCTGAAAGTATTTGTCAGTGTTTGGGTTATTTGCCCTTTTCTTTTTTCCCCTCCAAGAGGTGCTTTGCTTGCTGCACACGCCTTATGTGGCATGCAGGCTTCCACAGCTGATTCTGATGAAGCTGTTTTCCATCAGATCCAACTATTTCTTGTGACCGTTTTTCTTGGACTTCTCTGTTTGGAACAAAGGACATTTTTGGTCCCATGGATCAGAATCCTGGATTAGTAAAGTCTTTACAGACTCACCATCTGCACTGCGGCCAGTCCTGCCTGGTATGGACAAAGTGACCCTCTGGCTGCCTCTGACGTGCCTGGGAGAGAAGAGCTGGGATGGGGCTGTTGTAACGGAGCATCCTGAGGGATGCAGCCCCTAATTCCCTGTTTCTGGCTCCTTACTGTTGCTGTTAACTCAGCTTGTTAGATTAACGCCATGGGGAAATGCCCAGTGACACCACAGCGGGTCAGCCCTGGCACATGGGCACAGGCTGTGAGTGGCAGAGACCAGCTGAGTCTGATGCAGCTCCCCAGTGTCTGTGTTACTCTTCAAAACAGAATTTACTATTCCAAGTCCCATGGAAGCTTTTGAAAATCCATTGCAAAATGGGAGAAATGAAGAAAAAGATCAGGGTTAGGAGCTGGACCAGTCCTAAAAAGAAAAACAGAAGAAACAAATGTCATCAACATGCATGAGGAAATAAAGCTTTTTAACCTTTAAATAACATGGGGATGGGGAGAGTTCTTTGAAAATGCTCATGCTGTGACTAGAGCATTTTGCTTGATTTCAGTTTCTTAGAAAATGAAAATATTCGTGTTTGATATATTTAGTCTTCTTTATCTCCCCTGTTATTCTTTTTCCTTTTCTCCACTAAGCGAAAGAAAAAGGACAGTTATAAAGGTATAAAAGAAAAAAGAGAAATATATATTTTCTTTGCAAGAAAGGAAGAAAAAATGAGAAAATAAAGAAGAAAGGAAAATGAAAGTCAGCGTTTAAATTTGAGAACACTACAGAGTAAAGCCTTGGCTTTCACATTATTTTCAGTCTTTTTATCCAAAAAATAGAAAAAAAGAGATACTTTTCCCGTGAAAAATTGTATCATAATTGTGAAGCTATTTTTCATGAAAAGCAGACATCGTTAATGACAAATGTTCCACCAAGTTCTGCAGAAAGGCATTCTGTAGTTGGCTTACACTTGAAGCACACAGCTTATCTCCATTTCAGATCACATGCAGATTGTCATCAGCCCAAAAATCAGGTTCAGCCCACAAAAAGTGATTTCTTAATCCATGGGAAGAGCGAGGGTGTTTGCAGAAAGCAGCTGGCTGTGGATAGCTCTGTTTCTGCTCAGCTTCACCAAGTGATCTTTTCTGAAAAGCTCACCTGCTTTCTGACAATTCTGGGCACTCAGGACCTGCTGTTCCTCTGTCCTCATGGGGGATAAAACTGTAATATCAAACAGGGTGTGGAACTCCTCATCTTCAAGTCCTCTTTAGATAAAGTCAAACACCTTTTTTTCTATCACTTGGAGAATCAGGCAAGGCAAATGTTGTATACTCATCCAGACTTTTACTTGAGCCATGTCTTTGGGTCTCTTGTGAATTGCTTTCAAAAGGCAGACCACAGAAGCACAGAATCACAGAATGGTTTGGGCTGGAAGGAAACTTAAAAATCATCTTGTTCCAACTCCCTGCCATGCACAGGGACACCTTCGACCAGACCAGGTTGCTCAGAGCCCCATCCAACCTGGCCTTGAACACTTCCAGGGATGGGGCACCCACAGCTTCTCTGGGCAACCTGTGCCAGTGGCTCACCCTCACAGTAAAGAACTTTTTACTAAAATCTAATCTAAATCTCTCCTCTTTTAGTTTAAAACCCTTTCTCCTTTTCCTATAATTATCTGCCCTGGTTAAAAGTCTCACAGAGAAATACTCTTCTCTGAAAGTCTGCTAGAACTTCAGAAAAGATGATCAGCTTCTACTCTGGAGAGTTTTAAATCCTAACAGCCTCTGAGAGGTCCAGGCATAAGAATGAACTGTGGTCTTCCCTGCCTCATCTTCCCCATTCACATATCAGTCACCATGTGAAAAGCCAAGTTGAAAAATGTTTCTGATTTGCCTTAACACCTTGTCTTTTGTCTTTATCAATTTTAGTGACCACAGAGAACAGTATTATTTTGTCATCTGGAGGACTGGAAACTGGATGATTGTGTATAACAAGTTGGTTGGTTACACGATGATCTTTTTCATTGATGTAATCTTGTTACAGATTATCTGTTCTCACAGGAAATTTATCCTGAAATTTATCCTTCTTTGAAGAAGCTAGCCATTAGCAATCATTGCCAAATTGCCTCAAAGCTACTTTTAACTGCATTTACGTTCTCACTCAATTACATTAGGTCTCCTTAAAGCAGCAGAGTGCTAAGAGCATGTAGGCAACACCAGTGGGTATGGGTGTTGTGGTTTGTTTTTTTTAAGAAGCAGACTTTTGTAGAAGGTATGTCCCCTGTTCCTCTGCAATGGGGATTCATGAGCTTCTGCTACCTCTGTAACCCAAAGCCATCGGCACCCATCCACTCCCTGGGTGCCAGAACCCACCACAGGCTGGCCGAGGCAACCAGCCTCACTCTGCCTTTGCAGAGTCTTCTGAGACACAGATTTTTCATACACTCAGCACATGATTCCTCCAGAGGGCTGGTGTGGGACAGCTCAGCCTTCTGACAGCCTGTCCCCCAGCACGTTTCAGACAGGCTGCAGCTGGGGTTTGCACGGAGCCATCCTGGGTGGGAGGCCACCACCGCCCCCAGGGAGCCTGCTCTGGGGAGCAGGGACCTCTGCTCCCACCCTCCTCTTTGTTTATCAGTTCCTGGCTAATGAGCCCTTCTCCTCACAAAAGAGAGTTATCCAGAGTGATAGTAAAGATGAGAGCTGCAGTAAACCGGGGAGAGAGCAGTGGGGAAATGTTTGAACTTGGGGTCTTCAGCCCGGCTAAGTGGAGGGGAGAGTGTTGTTGCAGTGAGAGGACTATTAAAAATACAAAGTACAGACTCTCTGGGGCCTCAGATGTTGTTTTACCCCATGAAACATGATTTCTTATTTTTAAATAGCTGTCATGCTTGTTAGTTTAATTTATCCCTTCTCAGCTGCAAACTACAATATTTTATGAGCCTGACTGAGGGCATTCTCACACAGGCTCTGTGGCTTTGTGCACAGCCCTGCCAGAGCCAGGCTGGGCTAAGCCAGGGTCATATTTTGTGCTTGGTTACACCTCTGCAGCCCTGCTCACACCAGCTCAGAGCCCAGTGCAAAGCCCATGAGGTTACTCAGCTCTTTAAAACGGGTTTTGGAGAGGAAACACCTTGAACCCAGCCTGTGGTATAGGTTCCCTTGTGGGTATCAGAGGCTTGAGGACGGTGATGCTACTGGGGTTTTTTTCTGATTTTCCCCAGCGGTTTTGTTTTCTGCTAGATTTTCTGGAGTGGTCAAATAATCAGATCTGCTTTAAAAACTGCCTGCAAAGCCTATGCTGTTAGAGGGGTAAAGCCAGGGAAACACTGAGGGCTTGTGTCAGGAACAGAGTGCAGACACATGTTCTTGCTGGGTTTCAGCTGCTCTCTGGACACACCTGGGCACTGCTAGGTCTATGTTAAAAACAGCAAAGTCCATCGTTAGCAGGCTTATTGCTAATGCAGAGACACAAAACATGGGAGCAGAGCCAGCTGAGCTTGAAAGCTCCCCAAATGGGTTCACCTCATCTTCTCTGCATGAACTGAGAAGCTTGGATTCACTCTAATGGGTCCAGACTCACTGATTCGAGGTATATTTTTTTCTACTCCATGCTTTGCATGTGCCCCAAATATTTCATCCTGAGGAGGACTGTGGCTGAATGTAAGCTTGAACTTTGAGTCTTCCAGTTCCCAGATCCTTGCCTGGATCTTTCCTTCTTGTCCCATTCTTGCAGTCTGTTTTCAAAGAGAGCCAACATAACTGGCTGCAGTTACTCTGCTGAACTCCCTTTCCAGCTGGCAGATGGGAGCGATGGATGGGCAGGAATGCTCAAAGCCTTGAACTTCTCCCGTGCAAAATACAGGCCAGCTTTGCAAACGAGCCAAATCTGACCTGATTTGGTACAGAATGTTGGGCAGATAAAAGCTTTTTTCCAAGGAAGACTGATAGTCTGAGCTGGAGGAATGGTACAGTATGCGACTGAGTCTAATTAAAAGGGCAAATGACATAAGAAGTTCCTCCCCGTACTCTGTCTGCTTAAGGCCCATACGTCTGACCTTAACTTTTCATCAGCTGCAAATTCATTTAACAAATCTAAACCCACTTTCTAGGGGGGAGTGTAGGATTAGACACAGAGGAGCCAGAATTGTTGGCTGTGATCAATAATCTGATTGTCAGTTCCTAGGTTTTTGCAAAACATACACTGCTTTATGTGAAGCAAAACCAGAAGCAGATCTTTTTGTAATACATGGGAGGGCTTTACAGGGTGCCTTTCTTCAAGCAGACACAGGCAGGAGGTATCTGGAAATCTGGAAGACATGAGAATGAAACGATGACTGATAGAGAAAGAGAGACCACAGAAGACATCTGTAGGCCTAACCACATGAGAGATACAGAGGCAACTTCAAAACCGCTGGTACAGCCACTCTAGGACAGCTTCATTGAAGCAACATGCTATAGAAATATCACTCAGAGCTTTGTGTGGATACAGGAGGATGACTGCAGGATGGGGAGAACGGCCCATCTGGACTGAATGAAGTGATAAACACAGAGAGGCTTTATTTGCTTCTGGCACTGCCAAGGCTCCAGAGCCAACTGTCTGGTTTTCCATTGTTTTGATTCAATTCGGCTTTGATCAAATCCCTCTTGCTGTCACGCCTCTAGGAAACACACAGAGGATACAGGGAAAGGTATGAATTCAACAGCTCTTGGATTTTGAGTGTTTACTAATGCAAAGGTGAAAAGCCCTGAAAGTGTGCAGGCTGTTAAAATGCAGTTTGAACATAATGATAACTTGGCATCATTCAGTGGAATGGAAATATACCTCTCCTATTGGCAATTAGGTGTTTTAATGCAGCTCTTTGGAATCAAAAAAAGATCAAAAATTGGTATATAAGTGGCTCTAGGGGAAAAAAGCCAAAACCCCAAAAAACTAAAGCTTGGAGCATCCCCAAATTACTTTGATCTTCATTGAAACCTCCTAAGATCAATGAGGTTGTTTACCTTGCCAGGTGAACAACTCGAAGGCTCTCTGAGGAAGGAAAAAAACAGCAGTCTCTCCAGCTCACATCAATTCCCAAGAGGTCAGTGGGAAGAGTGGGAAGTGAAAGTGTTTGTTAAGTATCAGTTCTCCCTGCAATGCCATTAATTTGTTCATCAGTAAGAAATAGCTGGAGTGTTTGGCTTTAGATGAATCTTTCTTGTCCCCAAAGAATAGGAGAGCATCACCACAGATGGCTGGCTGCATGCCATGTTTCGCTGAGGCTGGGACGTTACCTACAGGACAGGGAGGTCCCTGACAAACCCAGTGCCTCTGGATGAAGGACAGCACAGGGGCTGTGAACGTGAAGGATTTCACAAGAACTAATACATATCCCATAATTTCAAATAATGCCTCGCTCAAAGCCGACGAAAAGCAGTGAAAAATTGTGCATTGATCTTCACAGGCATTAGGTGAAATCCCCACACGAGGCGAGGGGCGGCTGTGGGAGAGTGTTGGTGAAACATGGCCCTGTTTCAGCAGCAGGGAGGGCCAGCCAGGACGTCTCCTCCAGCCCCATGGGCTCTGCAGTGGGTCCCACGGCCCTGCGGCATCTTGGTGCAGCACTAAGTGGCCGTGATACCCTTCCTGTAACATCCGCTCAGCAGCCCTTCAGTATCACCCCGTTACTGAGAGCGTCTGTCCCGTAATTAAGGGATGGCTGCACGGGGCACGCAGCCGGTCAATGGCTTTCCTAAACAGCCTGTCTCTCAGAAGAAGGCTGCATAATGAACGAGTGTCAGCAGGTCATGAGTTAGAAACAGATTTTGTCTTGCTGGGAAAAGTTATGTTTACCCATCATTCATTAGGTGTCCCAGATGGATGCCGCCGGGCAGAAGGACGGGGAGGGAGATCACCACAGCACTACCCCGAGTGACCCTAAAAGAGCTGAAATATTAGCAAATGGTTATTGCTTTTCACCCCCTCTTTGCTGCATATCTGACTGGGTATATTCCAGTGAAAAATGCCATACTCTCCCTCATAAAAATGGTAATGATTTTTGCTGTGACTTTAACTTAGGCATCCTGCAACTAGGACTTTTGGGATGGTCAGTGAGATAAACCCGGCTGATCAGTGTCTAATGACCTTCCCAGCATGGTCAGTTGGGATATAAAGTACACCCCAACCGTTATGAAAATGTTTCATTTGTTTTCCAGCTCAAAGCTGGGATTCCCTGCAGTTTTAAAATGCTTTCACCTACTCACTTATATGGACATTTTTCAGCCCAGAGCAAACCACAAAATTAAAAGGACAGACCTCTCCAGAGCAATTAGAGCAGGATTTGAGAACCACGGGGTTCATTTGCTGTGGGTTATGGGGGAGACAGTGCAAAGGAAACTTCCACAATATATGATTTACCAAAAAAACCCCCATCACATTTGAATTTTTACAGAATTCAAACACGTATTTTATTAATCTGCAGAACATTACAGTGTTTTGTTCAGGAAAAGAATGTGACAATTGGGGACCATTTGAAAGCAACCCACTGTGTACGGTGCTGAGGTACGAGGTGGCAGCAATCAGGGGATATGTGGGACAACCCAGGAGCCCACCCAACCACTTCTGGAGGAGCTGTCTTTTCTTCCCCTCACAGCTTGTGATCATAAATAAGAGCAGACCACTTCTGTAAATCTGTTCATGCCTGTGGGTAGTCCCTTGCCCATGGCAAGTGGGGAGGTTGGGCCAACATGTGGGCAGAGCTCAGAGATAAGGCAGTGACTACAGTGGGAAGCAGGCCAGGGTTGCTCTGCCGGCTTGCAGGGGGAGGTTGCTAGGCTGGAAAGATGTCAGGTCCCCAACACCCTGGGGACGAGCATAGGATGGGCTCTGCACCCAACAAGGACAGGATGGGCTCTGCAAGGGGCTCTGGTGCCTTCCCTAAGCTCCTCATCCCAACAGCTATGGCAAGAGTCATTTGGCCAAGATCACTTCCAAGATCACCTTAAGTTCCCTTCACACCTAAAGCAGAAATAAAAGGTATTCCTTGGGTAAGGTGAAGTGGACATCTGAAATAGGCATGAATGCCCATTTCTCTTCATCAAGTACAAAGGCAGTCTAAAGTTGTTAATCATGGATATACATTTATATTTTCCGTGGCTAAAGTTAGGAGTATTTTGCTGCTATGTTCTCCATTTTACAGATGGTAATTGTAGATTTATGACAATTGAGCATGGCATTGATTTGTGTCCAAGTGGCATGCACTGTGGCGCAGGGAATACCTGTGCTGGAATACAGTGCTGACTGCAGAGGTGTCACTCATGCCAGCGCCCACCAGTCTGCCAGGCTGTCGTTGGCTGTAAGAAAATCCTCAGGGAGCAGCAAATTAAGTCTGCATGACACCATAAAACATATTGGACCCAGATGAGTGGAGCTTTGCTAAACCAGCCGTGTGTTCGGCTCCTCGTCCTCATCCCTTCCCACTGTGAGAGCAAGTGGAGGGCAGGGAAGGGAGAGGGGAGGAGGCACTGAGATGGGAGGAGGAAAAGGACGCTCTGCAGGTTGTTATTGTTCTAGTAATTAGAGCTATAGGAATGCCCATTATTGCTAGGATGCTTACACAGGAGCTGTTTGTACTCCACAAACTCCCTAGGTACTCAGCATGGATTTACCTAGTGCAAGGTAATTTGTAACCCTGTTGTCTGTGTATTTACTTTGGGCCATGCACACTGGAAATGGGAGTGAAAAATCTCAGGGATCGGGGGAGATGAAGGAGGAGGGATTCTTTGCCCTGATGAATTGAAGTGTTGTTTGAAAGAGGCAGACAGGATTCCCGATATTGCTTCGAGTTTGGAGGCTGGGAGGGGGGAAGGGAAAAGGACAAGTCCTTTAATGAGAAAGGGTTGAGGTTTTTTTCCTTTTTTTTTTTCCCCCCTAGCAATTTTAATTATCACTAAAACCTCCAGCCCATTCAGGCTCTTGAGAATACAGTTGGGCTCTCAGCTGAGGTCTGCATTTATTAAAGTCCCCCCGTTAGGCTGGGAATGCGGGCTGGTTTCTGTAGTGGTGTCACCGCCGGTGTTACGGGTCTCCTGGTTCTCACATTACGCACCACGGACTCCACCACTCCGCATTAGCGAGGCCCAATTAAACCAAGCAGTTGATTAAACAAGCCAATCAGGGTAATTAGTTTAATCAGATTCCCTTGGTAGCCAGCACTGAACTGCTTGTAAAAGGCAGTTAAAGAATGAAGTGCACCTACTTAAGCTCCTATTTTATTTTATTTTTTTTATGTCTGAGGTAATTAGAATTACCCATGGCGAGCCGAAAATCCAAAGGCCCAAATGGGGAGCGGGGAGGACGATTAATGAAGGCGATGATGTGTGAAGCAAACAGAAAAGAAGACAGGATGTGTGGTAAACAAATGGAGAGGAGGCAGCCCTCTGGGAAGGGGCACAATGTGCAGCCTCTCCGCCCGCTCAATGGCTCTGTCTGAAGTGGCCGGAGACGCCAGGGCTTTTCGGCACGTCCATCCTCTCTGCCCGCTGCCACCACTGCCTCCGAGCCTTGCACGGACAAGGCTGCGAGAATTTTTGCAGCTGGGTGCTGTCTGGGCTGCCCCACCGCTGCTTCTTCTGTGTCCTTTTTAGTGCAGAACCTGAGCGCTGCTCTGAGACAGGAGACAGCCCCACGGGTCATTGCCCAGACCCTCTGGTCCTCCCAGGAAGGCTGGGCAGAAGGATGGGACACTCAGCGACTCGACGCTATGGGTCCACATTTCCAAGGCTGCCTTTCTGCTTTGAGGAGTACTTCACCTCTCATTTTGACTGCCTAATTTTACCTGCCCTGCCAGGTGTTGCAATTCTGCAGGAAAAGCTGAAGCTGAACATTTTTCCAGTGATTTTTGTCTCATTAAACAAAGCCCAGATTTTTGACTTTGTGTTCCTGCTTGGGATAAAGCTAGATTTGGTGGGCTCAATTTGTCAGCTGCCCAGAGTCATCAAGGAAGGGGCTCAGGAGATGGAGGTTTTAGTTCTGCTACCACCACAGACACACTGTTTTCCACAGCTGAGGAGGGTGCATGCAGAGGAGCAAAGCTTTAGGACAACATGCAGTGATGCCACTCCAGAACATCCTCCTCCCACTCCAGCAGTGTGGAACATGGCACTTTGGGAGCTTTTTATTTAATGATAGCATATTCTTTTTTAATAGTCCCCAGTGATTTTTTTTTTCATCATATCTAAATGCTTTTTAAACTTGCTTCCTGCACCCACCATTTCTGCAGCAAAGAGTTTCTCAATTGAACCACGTGGGGCAAGGAGCTGTCTCCTTTAGCTTATTCTGATCTCAGCAATTCTTTACCTTTGTCCATCCTTCTGCTATATCTTTTTTGAGGTGGACAGACACAAAATGCCTCCGGTATTCAAGATGTAGGTACTGTATGGATTTGTACAAATGAATGTCAAATTCAGAAAAATCAGTGGGAACATAACAGAGAGCATCATTAGTCAAATTGGTGCTTCCTGTTAGGTTACCACTGATTTTTCTGAATTGGATTATACTCTTGACCTCAGTAATCTACTGTAGAAATAAGTTTCACAAGTGAGCTCAGTAGTGTGGAAATGCTGATCCACTGTTAATACTCTCAGGTATTCAGAACAAGGAGGACTCATTCAAGACCATGGATTATAAACAGTATGTCAGCATAAGGCATCCAAACCTTTCCTTTTCATCTGTTTAAGCCCAGGTCATTGTGTTACACTGTGCTAAATTAGCCCAAGCTGCTCCAAATGAAAAATAAAAGAAAGAATATGACAATATACCCATAGCCTTACTCCTTCCCTTGGTCTGCAGAAATCCCTGGGATCATCAATCTTGCTAACACTCTTCTAAATGGATACTTTTTTCAAACCCTCATCCAATCTAATCTCATTCCTCTTACAGCACCACATATTTATAAAGCTTTCACATTATATATAATGAGTGGCCAGAGCCTATCACCCCTGAAAGGTAATAGGAAAAGTTCCTGAAATAAGCACTTTCTATTGTCCTAGCTCATTATTTTCTCACAAAATAATTTTCAGAACTATATCAAATACATTACCCAAAGATACTCTTGCAAAGCACTTACAGTAATTACTTTTACTCAGAAGAGATAATTTCCCCAGAAGCTCTTACCTGTCAGGAGAGGAAAACAACCAGGTATCACCAGGCTGACTGTTTGAGTCTGAGAAAATTGAATTATTGAATGTTCTAGTCTTTTTCTACCTTGTAAATGTTTTGAGTTTGTGCACTCTTTTTAAAAAACTTTGTCTGTTTTTGCCCTACTGGTTATTACCAGGAGAGAAGTGCTTGTAAAGGCTTCATCCAAGGCTTCCAAGAAGGAAACCTGACACAGACATGGAATAACCAAACAAATCTATCTCACACCTTATGCCTGTTGGTCTCAGAGAGATAACCCTGTCCATGCTTCTCACAAAGGACAGCAGTCAGTCCTTGTCCCCGAGACCAAGCGGCATGGACAGTCTGCCAGTGTGGGTTTATGGCATGGGACACAAATGGGATCCGTGGTGAATACGCACCAGAGCACCAGGGAACATTTAAAGATGCAAAACCTGCTGAGGCAAGTTTGAGGTAGGTTTGTGGGATGGAGAATCACAAAGGGAGCCAAATCTGAGACATGAGATCAGTTCCTGGAGAGAGACATTCTCAGAACTATGCCTTGGTTTGATTTCAGAGAGCAGGAGCAGTCCAAACCAGCCAGGGAGCAAGCTGAGAGCAAGGCAAGGCCTCACAGGCATCTGTTTGTCTATGTAGATGCACTCAGACAAAATGTTCAAAGCATGGGATAAAACATAGTTAATGTAGGAAGATAGAAAAAGGGGTCACAATGGAAAGACAAATTATTTTTTCCACTGAAATTGATTTACTCTGACCAAGTAGATCTCATCTGGATCTCTAGATGTATCTAAAGGTTGTTAATTTTTTTAATGAGCTGGGAAAGTAGAGGGCACCAGTAACACCATGAAAACAGATGACTTCATTAAGAGTTGGCTGAGTCAATGTTTTTTTTCCCCCCAGGAGGCCAATAGATTTCATTAGGAAGCAGGAAATGGCTCAGAGAGCAGCTACGAGCTTTTCATTCCAGGTGGAGGTGGAAAGGACCCAGAATGAGTGGTGGAGTTGGGGACACAACCACGGAGACCATAAGACATAGCTGGGAGAGAGGATCACAGGCTGCCACAGCTGACTGAGCTCTGACAAAGTGCCCACGGCCTCGGGCTCACCATTTGAATTATGGAAATGTGCAGCTCTGACAGGAGGGATATTCTGGTAAAGCAGGGCCACAAGCAGGAGCTTCTGTAGATAGATGTTGCAGATTCTCCTTTTACTAGACAGTTCAAGGTATTTTGCACCTATCTTTCAATATGTAGGTGGTATTTGAGTGAAATTTTTTGGGCTGACCTTTGAAACTCCTCAACACTTGTGCGTGTTTGGTGCTGGGGTTTTCCCTCTGGTGGTCATAGAAACAGTGTTCAGAAAAGCCCTGAAATTCAAATCCAAGTCCTAATTCCTTAAACCACCTCAGTCTAGGTTTTGGTTCTGTGTTTGAGATAAATTTTAAGTCTCCCAGCTCTCTCTTTGAAAAATCCTCTGTCCCTGGAACAATGACAAGGGATGGGCAACATCTGCACTGGAATAGCCATAGCAGGAGCGCTGTACAGTACTGCGTGTCAGCCTGACAAATTCCCATTAATCCCACCACCGTGCTGAGTTTTACCCACACATAGACACCACCACCAGCACGGCACTCCTGACCTCGTCCTTGTAACCCACAATGTAGACGAGATATCTGTGATGCTGAGAGAATGAAACGCTTCAGTTTTACATGAAAAAAGGGTATTCAGGCTTCTAGGTCCAGGAGTACAAATTATTAATCACTCCTCACAAGGAATCCGCAGATGGATGTTTAGCACTATTCACCACGACATAACTGCAAATCAATTAGTTCATTTTGTCCTACCCTGAGGCTGTCTGGCAGACAATAGCAATGTCTTGTGCAAACGTTTTTATAAAGAAGACACAGGGGGAAGGAACCACAAAGGCCATTGGTTCTAACGAGCAATTAGGAAAGTGTGCAAGGCTCGCTTTCTTTTTTTTCCTTCTTCCCCCTTTCTTTCTTCAATTCATTCCGAGGCTCTAATTCTGAAAATGATGCTTTTCTTCCCCACTTCCTGTTTGTCAAATGAAGTGCTAATCAGCGGCTTACAGCTCTCTAGCCAGCAAGGGGAGGATGAGGTAAGAAGGAGTTGGGAAAAGTGGAGAGCCAGGGAACAATGTGGGGGAAACAATGCTCACTTATGCTCTTCTGGGCAATCAGGGCTGCGTGCAACTCCCAGGAAAAATAACCTGCCCTAAAACACTTGGTCGCGATGCTCAGCGGAAGGAAGGCCCTTGCTCCAGGGACGGTGGTGAGTGCTACCCAAGTGAGTCTGGTCCCCTACCAAATATGCCTGAAATGCCTTCCCTTGCTCCCAGAAGGAACAGGGAGAAACTCAGCTCCAGACTGGGGTGATCCCATCTGCCCTCTGGAGGGGCTAGATGTCCTTCCAGCGCTGACAGCAAGGCCAGGGCTAAGATGTCCAACACAGACACCTTGTTGCATGTGTAAAATTAGGAGCAGTGAAGTTGGGCTTGGCCAAGCTACCTCCTCCTGCAGCTTTACTTGGGAAGAGCTCAGTGAGAAGGGCCCCAAGGTGTCCTCACTGAGGACAGGTCCTGCTCACACACTGCAAGGAGCCCCTGCCTCTCTGATAAAGACGAATGCAGAGCAAATAGAATACAACTCCACAGATGTGCTTTGAAACTTGAAGATGATTGGACCCACCACAGAATTAAAGGTAGAATTCCTTCTGAAGAGATGACCCACCTGAAGTCTTTCCCAAGAGAGCAGCCTTTAGAATTCCCTTCCTTTTACTTTTAAGGTCCTCTCTGTCACGGTGCTTGCCAAGTGCTCCCGACAGCGGAGAGCAATCTTTGCCTCTGAGGGCAAACTTCCCCAACTGCCTGCACCTCTGTTTCTCTGCTCCCTTACATTTCATCTGCCTGTGCCCTGAATTTCAGGAACTGTGGGGGCCCGTGGCAGCTTACAGCACCTAAAAAAGTGGGGTGAACCTTGAATGGGACAATATTGCAATATAAATGTCTGGAAGAGCGGCTGGGCATTAGTGATAGACCCTAGGTGCCAGGGGCTGACTGTGAAGGGGATGCAATCAGATATTCACATGCACTGCATCATATAAAACTTGCATATTTACTTGTGTGCCACCAATCATATTTTTCTTCTTGCTTTCCATTGCTTTCCATTCACCTGGGGGATGAGTGGGATTTTCTGTACACAACCAGTTAAGCCCATGCAAATAGTATTTGCATGAAGTTTGAGCAATATATGCAGCCATCTGGAAAGTCTGTTTGAGTCCAATCCCCACTGGCATCACCTTGCTCTGAAGGTGTACGTGCTCTTCATGTGGCTGTCTCGTTAGTAGGGCTGGTTATTTGAGTTGTGCTTTCTGGACAGGCTTCTTAGAACTACCTCTGCTTTTTCTCCTTTTTTATTTGCTTGCTACTGCTTGAACTTTGCTGCTTGTCAAGTGGCTGCCTGGTGGCTTGTAGCAAATTTGAAGGAAACTTCAATGTCAGTCCTCTTGCAGAAATGCCTCCTCTGCAAAATCTGCTCCCTCTCATCAGTGAAAAGGCAGGTACCAAACTGTGCATCAGTGAATCCAGGGCTCAGATGGCTGAAACAGATGAACTAGGTGGAATTTGCTCTTTTCATGTGATACCCTGTCAGTCTGTAAGGCTGTTTATTATTTTTATTTCCTCAGGAGACACAATTTACAGCACCTGTCTTTTTGGCTCCTACTGTGTGAGTCACATTTCTTAAAGCATTTATTCTTGTAATCTCTGTGTCGGATAAGGACATTCTATTTTGCTATTTTACTAGAAGAAGAACTGTGAGAAAAGCTTTCAATAACTGTTATGAATGCATCTGGGCAAAATTTTCTCTGCAAATATTTTGTTTGCCAAAAATGCATTTCTGATCACTGAAGCTGTCTGTGCTCTTTAAATCTCTTGGAGTAGAGGTGACATTTTGAGCCAAAAAGAAAAAAAACCCACCAAAACCAAAAAAAGGAACATTTCTGAGAAGAGTTTGACCTTCATTAAAATTGTAGATTATTTTGAAAGGGTCAGCTAACCTTATTTTTTAAAAAGGGGGGGGGGGGGGAAAGATATACAGTGTTAGGCATTTTATCACCTTCGAGCTAAATTAATAGGAGTTACCTGGTGCCAGAAGAAATGGTTGTATTCACCTGTACTTGCTAAATCTTGTTGCTTCCCTTGCCTGATGCCAGTGCTCATTTGGCCCCACTGTACACCCTAACTCCCAAAAATACTAATGCTGCCAAAGCTTCACCACCAGGAGATGGTTTGGGGCAGGTGGGAACAAGCAATGAGGGTTAGACTAGAACAGAGCCAACCCTCTTTGTGGCATCTTGTAGCTGAACATACCTTTGCCACCTCTGACAAAATTTTTATTTTTCATTTTTGCATATCTGAAGATTACAAATATAATCTATATGAAAATTCTCACCTAAATCACTTTTGAAATGTTTCATTGATGAACCTGTAGACCTGTGAACTCCAAATTCTCTGTTTCCTGACTATTGAGTACTCTGAAATGTTTCAGCATTTTGTTCAAAGTAGCCGGATGACCTACGGCACAGCAAGATCTTAAACAATGAACTTCTAAATCTTGGATTGGCCCCCAAAGCACTGTTCATGGCTAGTTTGGCAGAGTTCTTGGCACTCAGGGCCTCACAGGTCTGGGAATTACAGAACTGTGTTCCTGAGCATCCCAGGCAGCCAGCCTGATGGGGTCCAGCAGGGATGTCTGAGGCAGAGGTGGTCTCTGATCCCAGCTAGACTTACTCAGACCATCCCCAAACTGAGAATTGTTGCAGGGTTGAGCAGAGAAAAGTAATTTCACCATGTGGGGGATTTCAGAGGTCTTAATTTTCATCCTGCATCTGAATTTTAAAAATACTTAGGAATAAATGTTGAATTAATGCAACTTCCCCTTCAGCTCAAACAAACAAATTACACCCAAAGAAGGAAGGGAAACACTACAAGAAAAGGAAAAGACATAGAAAAAGAATGGGGAAGTCAAATAAATGAGGCTTTCTCTGACCCCCAGTAACCATGATCCAGGTCCATCCAGGAATACTTCTCCATCCAATGATCCTTCTTGGAGAATTGTTCCAGAGACCACATCTATTTGGCAGGACCAGAACTGGATGTCCCTGAGGGAGCATGCATGGTCTCTATTTCCTTTGGAAGGAGTCCATGGCATCCCTAGATCCCTGAGGTTCCACGTCTCAGTGGACGTCTACAAGACTTCCCGTTCTCCTGGATGTGGCCAAAGCCCGGGGCTTGTTCTCTCTCCTGTGGGAGAAGGAGGCAGAGAGGTGTGAAGGAGCTCTGCCAGCATCAGTGGGAATGGCCATCACCCCTTTTAGCACCTCTGGCAGCCCTGCACCTCCCGCTTGCCTCCAGCAACCTGCTCCCTCCCTGGCCAGGCTGGTTTCTCCGGGAGTCTCCCAGCTGGCAGAAGGCTGGCATTCAGGCACAGTCAGTATTAGTTAATCAGCACGTTTAATACATTAGCATGCACATATTTATCTGCATCCACTGAGCTTTGTAAGCTGCGACTCTTGTAGCCCGAGCTAGAAAATTAGTTTCCCAGCTGCGGAGGGTCGCTGTTCATTTATTTACAGTCCTTGGAGACCTCGCTGAATGCAATGGCACAAAACAAAATGAGGCCTCTAATCCAAAAGCCAGGAAGCTTAAGCACCTGTAGAAACAGTTTTGCATTCCAAGGGGCAAATTATCTCTAATCTTGTTAAATGACTGCACTGCGAAACAATCGCAAAATACTTTTCTTCGATGGCCCATAACCAAACACGAGGGGTCCATTACTGCTCTGTGTGAGGGAGAGCCAGTAATCCTGCAGGAGGACACAGCTGATCGCTGAACAAGGGCTGCACTCAAAAGTAAAGAAGAAACGAAATAAAGCTAGAACTGTTTGAGAACGGATGCTTCCAATTTTCTAAATTACAATAGCAACTTGTTGCCAAGCAATTACAGTGTTTCATCTGTTTTTTCCTGCTTTGCCCCCCACCTCATTTGTTTTTCTTCAGCAGATGCTGTTTCTGAACTTTGTCATTCCCCACCCCGTGTAATTTACAATTGATAATGAGCCACCATCCAGACACTGCTACCAAAAAAAAAAAAAGTGAGATGCCTCTGTGCCTGTTCTCCCTGTCCTAGCAGAAGCACCTTTGCAGATCAGTTTAAATTGCTGTTTTTTTAAGCAAGCTGCTTGGGTTTTTTTTCCTCACTACACAGGACAGATTCTGCATGTAACTTTGACAAACTACTGATAAGTATCCATTGCACCAATAAAAAAGAGAATGAAAAAGCAATAATTATGCTCTATGAAACTGCATTGGTAGTTAAAGCCTGCAAAACTACAAATTAAAATAAGTGCTTAATTCAAGCAGGGCTTGCAGGAGTGCTGGAGCCAGGCTTTCTGTGGGTATGCTGCTTTCTGTAGGGATGGATGTGTTTTTTGCTGATGGGGCAGGCAGCATGGACAGCTCATTACTGCTGGTGAAAATTCAGACCTGGAGAGAGTTCACTGGCATATACCGAGTCCTGGGTGGGGGAAATGGCACTGGGAACGCCCTGCCAGGGTACTCCCAAGCCCAGCATCCTGCCAGTGGGGGCCCAGCCAGTACAAGCTCAGCTATGGCTTAGCACTGGAATCAGAAAATCTGATTTTCAGAAACCAGTTTTCTCTCAATGAAACAGATCCATTGACCACCTGGTGTGGTAAAGACAGGGACCTGGGATTGTCAGTGGGAAAGTTATGGGCTGCAGGTCTCCCTCTGGACTTTCCCACCTAACTGGGGAAATGACTAAGCCCTGGGGATGGCACCATCTTCCACTTTCCTGTACTCATCAGCATGTTTTTAGGGAAGTGTCCACACCTTGAAAACATGTAGGAACTCATTCTGTGACTCACCACTTCCTGGAGAAAAGGTACCACAGGTCAGCAGTACCTCATTGCTGGACAGGGTCGCACTGTCTGGAAGAACAGAACAGTGATGATCACTCCCCACTAAAACTAGATTGGAGAACTATTCCTTCTCTTAACAATCCATCCTCCTCCTCCCCTGTCCCCGCGCTGACCACCATCTCAGAACTCCAATTAGTGGTACAAATGTCACCTTGGGTTTCTACAGCTCTTCAACTCTACCTGCTCACACAAACTGAAGATTTGCTGCTTTTTCCAGCCTCTAAAATATCTAAACTCAAGGACAGGTTTCTCTTGCTTTTGAGTCATTGGTTTTCCAGTGCTCCTGCAGTGAGTAGTTTCTGAGAAGAAATGAGGAGATAAATGGTGCTAATGGTGTTCATGTCTCTGGAACTGGCTTGCCTAAGCTGGTGGGAATTAAATCAATGAAGCTTCATTGATCTATATCAACTGGGGTTTGAATCCAAGAGCAGGCAGACTTTACACACCGTGAAGTATTAACCTCCAAATTAATGATCAGTGGGTTACACAGAGGGGATCTGTCCATGAATGTCAGAGGCACCAAAAAGGTGTGGGCACGAAGCAGGGAAGCTGGGCAGAGGAGGGTACAAGGAAAGGGAGAGATAACCTCCAGCACATCTGTTATACACATCTTTACCTCACTTGTTTTTCAAACAGGCTGAATTTGCACACACCCACCCCATACGACTGTGTTTTAAGCCCATCATTACTTTAAATGGAGTATTGAAGTAGGTTTCAAGCCTATACAACCGCAGAGCACCCATTTAGCTCTTGGATACCTTATCTTCAGCTCTGGGAATCTGTTTTTATGCAATATTGATATTTTTATGCAAAATTCAAGAATGGAATAAATCATCTTTACAGGCATATCTGGGGCGGACAACAGTCTGCTATATCCAGACTTCTGCCCCTCCACAGCCTCTCAGAGCCTTCAGACTGGCCCTATGGCTACTTCTGCTTTTCCCTCTGCTTTTCTGTCTCTTTTCATGTGATTCTGCATTTTCTTAAAGGACCTGAGAGCTAATAGATCACTTCAAAATGAATGCAATTGCTTCCCAGCAGTGAGATGCTGTGTTTCCTCTACACCAAATCTATGCACTGTTCCACTAGATAAACAGCACCAAATGTCATTTGAGAATCACATCCTGCTTTCATTCTCTCCCCTCCTCACATTCGAGGCTCTAGCTTTGTGTGAGAGTGATTCACTTTCCCACTGAATACAGAGTGAAAGCCCATTTTCAGCACTCTCCAACACCCATGCACAACCAGCTATTCATTTCCAATGATCATTTGTATTTCTTTTGGAAGACCTTAAACACCACAGGGAATAAAAGGAAAACCATTCAAGTGAAAATAAGATCGGCAAAGACAATACATTGCCCTGCTGTCAGTGCTTAGCCAAAGACGAATACATATTAGCACCTTTTTTGCCTGGTTTTGTAGCATAGTTGGGATTTATGTGTCCTGTGTGTGTATTTGCTGGTTTTCCTAAATAGCTGTCAGCCACATAGTCACTTTCGGCTACGTTTTCGAGGATCTCAGGGGTTTTAAGCACCTACAAGTTTTTGACAAACAGATGCTTGAGGAGCAGAAAGAGGCAGCAGAGACAGAAGATGCAGCGTGAGCAGAGCCCTTATTAAACACTGCAGAAACTCTGCACGGTAACTCAGCCTGCAGATACCAAATCCTAACCTCAGGGTCATGCTACCTAGAGACCAAATCTCTGCCGTTCAGAGTAAACTTTTCTCATAGCCTGAGGTATGCATACCATGTTACCTTGCTGCTCAAGAGACATGGATGAAACCAGAATTTGATTCCAAAAGCCACAGTGTGATGATCCCTGGCTCCCTCAATGACCAGAAGGAGGAAATTACTTTGGCCAGTTAACTCCCATATTGCCAGAAGTGTTCAGAGCAGAGTGGGAACTACAATGTGGATTTAGAAGCTAAAACAAGTCCCCAAAGAATGTGAGGGGGAATAAAGAATAATTATACCCACTTAGGAGAGACATACAACATAAGTCTTGGATGAGCCTTTCAGCCTTTGGAAAGAGCAGGTGAAGTCATTACATGGAGATCAGCAACTACCTCAAATATTCATCAAGAAGGATGATTTTGAGACAGTTGATTATGGGGCATTACTAAGGAAAAGGATATTCAGTGTATTGCTCTCACCTCAGTAGAGAGAGTGGTATTGTAGGATTAAAATTAGCAGGTATGAAGACCTCGTGAGAAATGAGGGAGTGAGTTGGGGGGATATCTATGAAATTCTTACACCTGGATTCAGCACAGAGGAAGGGGAGATTCGATGCATAATGGAAAAATGCTGTGTGCTAGGATGTGGGACAGTAAAATGGATTTTGTGGAAAGGAAAAATTATTGCTGCAAGGAATAATCAAATAGATAATTTGATAATAAAAAGATTAGGTCTGATGAAGGTGGAAAATATTATATTGGCCAGTAAAAGCATTGAAATACTTTTCTATCGATTAAAAAGGCATTAGCCATAAAATGGAGGAATTCAACTACCAAAGCAGCATGTTACACTGGATGTTGTAAGGATAATAGAAGTATCTTGGAATGGCATTGGTTTTGGAATCCAGGTAATGAGGGATAGGTTTTGGTCAGGAGAGGCAGAAACAAAGATTAGATTAGATTTCTCTAACCAAAGATTAGATTTCTCCCTCTAGGGAGAAATAGTGCTGTACAGTGATGGTAGGAGATACTACCAGGGGACAAGAACTGCATGGGCAGAGCAAAACACATTTAGGTCCAAGTGACATAGGGTAAGATGGCTACAGACATGGAGACTGAGTCATTCCAGGGATTTGCTATAGGCTCCCAGGCTGGACTGCAAGCTAAGATTACTTTCCTCTATGGAGGGGGCAGAGGGAGAGAGAGAGAGAGAGANGAGGCATTAGCCATAAAATGGAGGGATTCAACTACCAAAGCAGGATGTAACACTGGTTTGATTTTGTAGACAGTGAGATCTCTTGAGAACACACTGACTTTGGTCATGAGATGAATCCATGTAAATACAAGGAAGGTGTTAAAAGAGGGATCTGCAACTTAGGTCCAAAGGAGTAAATTTGTTGAAGAGCTCAAGGACTGTTGTGTGCAGGCAAGGGCCAAAAATCCCTTGTTCTTGTATCTTGCTCGAGAGAGTGACCAATATTGCAGAGGAAGGCTCCAGACTGAATCAAATGCAAGATCCACTTCAAATAGGGCATTTGGACTGGGCAGAACAAAAGGTTACAGGGGCTAAAACCTATATTTGACCAGCAAAAAAAGCCACNTTCCAGGGATTTGCTATAGGCTCCCAGGCTGGACTGCAAGCTAAGATTACTTTCCTCTATGGAGGGGGCAGAGGGAGAGAGAGAGAGAGAGAGATCAATATGTATACAAGTGAGAATTCTGTCATTATGGAAGCTTTAATTCTGCACATATACACTGGAAAATAAATGCTATCGAGAAAAACCCATACAGCCCTGAGTGTGGCTGACTCTTTCATTCACTCAGTTAGGCAACAAATGCAAGATGATGAGATTTTAGGTTTGATTTTGTAGACAGTGAGATCTCTTGAGAACACACTGACTTCGGTCATGAGATGAATCCATGTAAATACAAGGAAGGTGTTAAAAGAGGGATCTGCAACTTAGGTCCAAAGGAGTAAATTTGTTGAAGAGCTCAAGGACTGTTGTGTGCAGGCAAGGGCCAAAAATCCTTTGTTGTTGTATCTTGCTCGAGAGAGTGAACAATATTGCAGAGGAAGGCTCCAGACTGAATCAAATGCAAGATCCACTTCAAATAGGGCATTTGGACTGGGCAGAACAAAAGGTTACAGGGGCTAAAACCTATATTTGACCAGCAAAAAAAGCCACATCTCAGAGGTCAGAAAGAATAGAGAGCATGTGAGAATTGCCAACTGTCAAGATGAGCTGAACTTTGCAAAAGAAATTAAAATCAAAACCAGAAGGGTTTTCAGCTGGAGGAGGAATAGGAGAGAAAGAACACGGAGATCAAAATATGGCACCAAAACTGGATAAATGCTTTGCCTCGGGATGCAGTTCTGTGAGATAGGGTGAGATGGCTTAAAAGATTACTCTGCGTCTCTGCCAGCAAGCAGAGGCTCTGCTGTGCTTTTGCATCTCCCCACCACAGTGACGAAGCCTCACCCCATGTCTTGCGCCAGCTCCTTAACCCATTAGTAAACGACCCCAGAAAAGCACGTGGCTGGAGTTTTTCTGCTGTTTTAGCAAGTTGAATCAGCTCAGAAAACTGATCCACAAGTACCCAAGCTGGTGCCAGGGATGAGTGAGGCCATGGAGGGTGAAGGAGCAGAGAGGCAGGTCCTTCCCCTTGCAGTCTCTGCAGTGTCAGACTGGCTCAGCTGCCCGGGACAGCACCACTTTCATTTTAGTTAAGGACGTGGGTGAATTTACAAATGAAAGGAAATGAGGATGAGGCTATAAGAATGGGAATGACCACATAGGAGGAGGAGTGGAGACCTGGGGACAGACAGACTCTGTCCCCAAATTCTGGAAGGAGAAGGCTGTGAATTGGCTAGCTCAGTAGCAATGATGCATTAATTCAGTCATGGGTAGTTCATGTAACTGGTAAATAGGATCTGGGCCTCATGGCTAAATAAGAAAGGCAGGAAGAGAATGGGATGTTTTAGGCAACTACAGAGCCATTAATTTGACCTCAAAGTTATACAAGGTTGTATAATAATTTTTTAAAGGAAAAAAACCTGACAACATGGAAATTATTAGAAAATGGGATAAAAGGCAACCAGTTTATCACAAGTATATTGTATCCTTTTCACCTACTGTGTGAGCTGATCCTCTTTATTCAGTCCTAACACAGAAGCCAGGAATTGGCTGGTTTTCTTCCGTCAGGATTGTTTTATTCATTGGCCATTCACCAAAATTAAAAAAAAAAATCCTATTTCAATAGCCTTGGGAAATGGATGTTCAGCAACATTCACTGTAGCTCACTGGGTTTCTAAGAGTCTTACAAGCAGTGGGTACAGCAAAGTGATATATCTTGGTGGTACAGTGGTGCTCATGGGTCCTGTCAGCACACCCTGCTCTTGCAGAGCAAAAATCCCATCCCATCACTGCTGTGGCTTTCCAAACATCCTTCAAAATACAGCGGAGCCCTCCAAACAACATCTATAATTACGAGTTCTTCCCAGGGCTCCCCTCGGTTCTTTATTAGTATTTTTGTAGGATTTTGCTCAGAAAGGTCTTTATACTCTGCAGGCACTGCTGAATTGGAATGGGAAGCAGGGTTTCTTCTCATTGTAAGGTAGGCAGGGCTGCCTTCCAGTTTCCCAGCTGCAGAGATTTATAGCCACTACCAGATTCACTAGGTGGCCAAGGTTTTATAACCCAATTGAACAGAATAAAACCATTTAGACTGAAGGCAATTTGATGCAGGACTCAATGACTTTCAGGAACTTGATGTATTACTGTGATCATGCAAGCTACAAATCATATATATATGTATATATTTGACAAATCACTTTCAAAAACAATTTAATTATTTGGAATGATTTAATCAGGGTTGACAGGCCTGCAAAGCATCTCTGGGAATTAAGCAGAAAACATTGAAGTGTATGGAAGATTTTCAATCTGTGTTAAATCCTGTTCCAAAGAGAGGGGTTTGGTATCCTTCCCAAGGCTTCAAACTCCCTTGAATACCAATTCCCTTGGAGCATCTCCTGGGTTAGGCTCATACTGGCCTGTGTGAGGCTCTATGCAGCAAAGTGAAAGTGGCATAGCAAAATAAACACCTACCTTTGACATCCTCGGCCAGATGTTAGGGAGAACAATGTCTTCAGGACTGCTGGCTATCCCAGCAGCACTCACAAGACTTGAACTTCCAGGGTTTTCCCAGATTTTTTTGTTGCTGCTGCTCCATCTGCCTGCCATTGTTTGATGGACTTATGGGAAATAATGGACTTCGGACAAATAATGGACTTCAGTCTCTGCTCCCCTTGTATTTCAGAAGCCCAGGTGTCTGGCTGTATTAAATATTTCAGGTTGCAATTCTCCTGTGAATCAGACTCCGAGGAAGGCTTGCAGAGTGCTCTCAATGCAATCAAAAGCATGATGCATTCATGAACTAAAAATGAACTAAAGGGACGTTCCTGAGTTAAGTTTAAGCAATCTGAGCTTAAGCACATTTCCAGGGTCTGCTTTCCAGGCAGTTTTATCATGGGAATGGGTACCAGTCTTGCTGTCCTCGCAGGATGGATATTTCCAGGGTGTGTTCTGAGTGTCTGTCCTGCAAAACTGTTTTGAGCAATGGCTTTGCCTTGGCAGGAGAAAAATTCCTTTTGCTACAGGAATGGAGATATTTGGAGTGGCTGTGAATGTTTATCATAGTGGTGCGAACTCTTAGTCCCCAACAAATTTGTTACTGCGAAGTCATTTGGTAAGAGGGGGAAGAGATGAGTCTGAGAGCAATCGAATAGAAATGAAAATTAGGGATTAAAAGCTATGAATTACTCGGAAATAAAGGAACCTTATCTCCAAGAGTGGGATGTCTTAAAGTATGAAAATGGCTGCTAATGAATTCTCTCCATACAACCAAACGCCTTGACTGCTCCCACCCAGGCTCCCGCAGCTCACACTTCCCCGCAGTTTTCCTTTGCTTTATTGCTTTCAGATGCTGCTTGGTATGAGTTCCTGTGGTGGCTGTTCACTGTGCTGGTGTTCACTGCCACCAGCATGGGGGAATGTGGCTCCGTCTGAGGGGGCCACGAGGCGTCAGCCCAGCCTCTCCCGGGGCCGTCTGACACCGCAGCGGAGCTGCCTGGCCGCAGCCACATAATCAAAACCCATCGCTGCTGCTCAGCAAGGGCGAGCCCTGACAGCCCTGCCTGGATTCTTATGTGCCAGACACACTCAGGCATCGGGAGGGGAGGCTGTTAATGAAGGGACTGGTGGGAATGGCACCTACCCCGAGAATTCTTGCTGTTGTCCGCAATGCTCCCGTTGGGCCTTTTAGATCTGTCGCTTTGATTTAGTGGTGCAAGTTAGCTAAAACTCTGCACATCTTTTCCTTCTGGTTTGAAACACTCCTCCACATTCGTTCTGCTCTTGCCCATGATCCTCAGATATCTTTCCAGGGAAAACAACCCTGGATTTATTTACAGCACATCACTGTTTATTTTAGCAACGCTTTTGGGGAGAAGACAAAGGGACATCTGAGCTATCCAATGAGGACCTCAGAATGGGTTCTGTGCTTTCAAGGTAGGAGCATTTTACTTGAAGGGTTTAAAGGGGAAGAAGAATGTGAACCCAGGTTAGGAGCCTGTTTTTCTCGATGCTTTCCATGTGATGTGTTTTTATAGTGCAAAATCCAGGAACACCCCAAAAGGAAGTGAGAGCAAACTCCTTAAGAATGTTCCTGCTTTGAAGGCAAACCCAGGCAATACTTACTTATTTGTTTGTTTATTTTGTTCTCCAGAATCGCCTTAGATTGTTAATTTTGATTTCAAATCCCCCTCCACGTGCATGTACGCTCCAGCATTTTTTCTACCTTAGCTGAAAAGTGCCAATGAATTAAAATGAGGCATTCTGACGCCCCAGGATATCCCATGGGAAGAGTTTTGTACTGACCTATTTAAGGCTTATATAGAGTGAAATAAGGAGGGAGAGAGGAAAAAGGTTGCTACCTGTTTCTGTTTCCTCCTCCCCACCTTTTTTCATTTGCAGTTATCTATAGACAAAATTCAGTGGATGACTGTCCCTGTTCCCAGAAAGCTTTTAAAGCGTCAGGATGCTGAAACCATGGAGGCAAATGCAGGCACTGGTGAAAACTAATGCTTGAAAGTTCAACTGAAGCCACATCACTTGGTGATCAATATTTCTTCTCCTTTGCCCATAGAAATTATATCTCTGTTCTTCATCACAGCAGTGTTTAGAAGCCTCAGCTATGCTACAGGCTGGTGATTTCAGCCAAGGGTTTTCAAATTGCATGTCAATGCAACCCTCTGGACGTGTGAGCTGCTCTAAAAGGACCTGTGAAAATGTAAGTCTATGGTCAGGAGACACAAGTCATCAATAGAGAGTCTGCACCTCTGTAAGAAAATGCCTGACTACTTGATTACCTCTGTAGCAAGGTGTGACTTCACAAGGTCATCTGCACTAAAACTAGGGAGAGACCCTGGCATTGACATCCCCTGGCATTGACATCCCCTGGCATTGACATCCCCTTGCTGTACTGCATTTGTGATATTTGCAATTTCTGACCGCCTCTGAGAGGCCATTTCTGTCCCGAGGAATTTTACCTCGGCAGCCCAAGAGCATCAAACACGAAGTGGTTTCTGGATGCACCCTCTCAATTCCCACTGCAGTAAGTTTATTGGTTATGACAGGAGGGTTAAGGCTAAACAAGCAGCCTGATTGATTTCTGCCCAAGAGAAGGCTGAGTTTCAAGAATGCTGTTTACACAAAGGGCTGATTCTGATCTACCATCAGGGTAATTTTCATTTATACCATTATAAGACAGATCCAACCGAGGCCTTTGGCTTGCAAAGTATTTCAGGGCTCTTTGGGCAGAGGCAGCTTTGTAAAAATACAGATTACAAAGAGAACTTTCACAGTTCTTGATGCAAAAGAAAAGCATGGTAAGATGTGCCTTTGATGCTGATCCTCTGAAGTGTCTAACACTGCCAGTAAGGTACAGACTGGACCTCCCCTGCCAACATTTCAGTATTCCCTGGCTAGACCAGAGCTATTGACGCTTGTGAGGCTCCTTCTGGGCTCATGGAACTGCCCAAAATTTGGATCAACAGAGATAATGGTTCAGTCTTGGTTTTGCTGGTATAATCTCAGTCCTTACCTCCCAGTTTGGTTTTGTCTGTAAATGACCCAAGATGTAGTTTAGAGTAAGTGTAGTTTTTAGCCACTTAGCTATGCTAACCCCTATGGTGACTGAGCTTCCCAGTGTACAAAAAACTTTATAAAGAATGAATGGAAGAGCGGGAGTGGGGAAAAAAAAAACTTTCTCTCCCGATCCACTGCCCACTGGACTCCATACACATAATGGTAGTCACTGTAGCCTGTGCAGTCATTTTGGAGTGAGGTTTTCTGGACTCGATTGTTTTGTTTTGTTTTTTAACTCATCGCTAAAAAGATCTTAGTCCCTTTCCTGCCTGCTAACCAACATACTCTATCAGAGGTGAAAGGGAGCTTTGAATTTGCTTGTGGTTTTGTGGGAGAAAACCTCTAGGAGAGCAATAACAAAATTTTCAAGATAATGAATATGAGTTGAGGATGCATGATGCTCTTAGAAAAGTCAGATTGAAACCTGAAAATTGGTGAGAACTTTTAAGAGTGAACAAAACCCCATGAAGATTAATGACTTTTAAAGATATAATCCTGCATCACTTCACTTCCACAAGGTAACTAGACTTATCTCAGAATTGTTGAGGAATATTCAGCAACAGAAGTCTTTAAAAATTGATTTGATAAAAAAATATTAGGCTTATTTTACATAGGATTGATCCTTTCCTGGCAATGGTCTATCTGAGCTCATGAATTCCATTATAAACACAAAGGCAGCATTCCTATCATATCCAGAGTGTTAAAGTCTACCTAAATTGTGTATTTTTTAAAGTGCAAAGACAGAATCCAGAAATTGCTGAAGTCAATAGACAGATAGTTCATAGTTCATAGTAATGAACATAGTAAATCACTTACCCTAAGAAAATTGCAATCACAGGGGCAGAACTACAGTGAACAGAAATTGATATATCTCCATCAACTTCACTTCAATGAAGTACATTTATATCAGAATCTGATTTATTTTCTGTTTCTAGCCTGACTGAGGAGCCTGTTCATCAGTATCTCTGTCATACAAAATCCATTTATTTAACACTGTTCTCTTGGAATGAGAATGGAGAACAAAAGACTCTAAAATTAGAAAGGAAAACTTAACTCCATACTTAATAAAGGGCCCAATCTAGCATGGTCTTCTTGATTTTAATAACAAATCTAACAACCACAGAATAAGCCTAAATTACCAGGTTCTGATACTTTCATTAAAGAGACATTACTCCACAGACTCCCTCTGGAATCTGTGGGGATGCCTGGAGAAATGCAAGGCATGACCCTGTGAAAGTACAGCATCAGGATTTTGTCTCTTTAAAAATGTCTTTACAGTCACTTTTCTAATGCATCTCTTCAGAAATTCGCGCTATTATTCCCAGAAATGTAGAACTCTCTTCCCATGGAAATTGCAGTAACGAATAATGTTGATTTTGCATTTTTTTTCTCTATTCCTGCATATCAGGAGGCACTTAAGAGATTTCTGAATGCCTCAGAATTAAATTACAGATAAGAGCAACAAAGTCACAGAACTGAGCAATCCAGCATTAATGCAGTTTCTTTATGGAGTCACAGGAGGCTGCAGTCAGAAGGAAAAGAAAGAAGAGGATTTGCTTCTGTTCATGGGTGCAAAGCAGGACCTCCACGGGGCTCTGAAAAAGTTTCACTGGAAATCGTGGAAACACTAGTAGGACCCTTATTTTCAAAGCTTAATCCAAAGGTAGATTTGTGGAGCATCACTTTTTATTCTCTCTGGGCCAACAGATAAGCTGTAGCGTTAGGTTGCACGTTCCTTCCATGCAAATTCCATGCAATTTTACACCATTGCTTTCAGTCCATTATGGTCAGTGGTCCTGATTCCTCTCTGTGAGCAATACTTCAGTTGTCACAGGGGCCTGATGCCATCAGGACAGCCTGCTGTACTGAGAGATCTTCAAGTGAAAATAAAACTGCCAAGCTCATCTGGTCTTCTCTAATGGATATAAATGATTCCAGTAATGCATGCCAAGCTTTTCACGAACTGTGTGGTGTTATAAAAAACATGCTGCCGATGAGGTTAGAAACCCCATCCTTTCTGCCTTGTGGTTTAGGATATATGTGCTGTAGTGGAATGTTGGAAATAGCAAGATGTGTTAGTTTAGGCACTTTAATAAGAATGTCTATGTTTATGAATTGGCTTAATTTGACTTCTTTACAAGCAATATCAGTTCTCCTAGTCTTGAATTGTCCCTTTTTTGGTGGTTTAGACACCACTACTATTACTGGCTCCTGACTGACTGCATGCTTGACAAAGTTTGTCATGAGGTCACAATTTTCTGGCATCATGGAAGAGATGGCTAGGGAGTAACAGCACAGAGATCTTGCTGCCATCTCAGAACATGTGTGCCAGCTTTCCTGTGTTTCTTCTAAATAAATACAATGTGAAAATACCTGAGAGACAGCTAAGCAAGTGGAACAACGAGGAACTCAAAATGCAGAATCATCCTACACTGTTCTTTATCTGGATCTCACCTTCAGCCTGTCTTTGCTTTGGTTCCCATCTGTTTAATTATGTTAGCATTCATGTTGTCCAGCAACAGGTTTATTTTCCTGGGTTAGGTGAAGCTGAGGTCCCACTGCTCTGAAGAGGTAGCAGATGGACTGAGAGATGGAAATGCCAGAAAAGCTGCTCAGAATGGTGAAGTTTCAAAGAGCTCATGGGTGCAGAGAGGAGCAGGCTCCTGTTTGCCCAGTCAGGGATTCTCCACCACAGACCTGCCAGTCACTCTGGTTATATTCATGTCTGGACATCGACGTGGTGTGCATTTCCCTGTCTCCTCCATCCCCCAGGCTTTTGGCAGTACCGCTTGTCTTGGATTTCAGGACTGGGACAGTATTTTCATGCTGGTTTGTGAAGTGCTAAGAGCTCTGAATCAGGTTGGCTCTCTAGGATGTTCAAACTTATCAAGACAAATCAGATCTTTGGTAACATCCTTGTTGCCTGACACTAAAAAAACCCAAAATAAACCAACTTCCCAAGTCCACCTTTATGCTTTCTTTTGTGCAGATACAAATCATCAGACATGAAACTTCCAAATTTGAGAAGTTTATGTTTGGTCTTCAAATTTCAAAGCAGGTCCATTCTTGCCAGAACCTCGAGTCTGTGTAATAAGTCAGTTACAGACCTAGACCTTATTCTTTGCTTCATGTCTGTGCGCAGTGGTGAGGAATTACATATTTTCTACTGGCTTAGTTCAGGAAGCTCCAGGGAGCTGGAAACGAGTAGTGCCAAAATCACTTGAATTTTCTAATACCTTTCAACTCTGTTAGAGCTTGTTCCTACACCTCCATGTGTTTAAGCTGTGCTGATGACATATATGTATATCTTTACATCCTGAACCACCTGCTTGTGCAATGAAAGAGGTGTGTACAGTGACAAAGGCTTGTTCTGCCTTTACAAGGGTGTGGGGTTTGGCTCCTGCCAGTCCTTCCTCTGTGGTCAAGGGGTTACAAATCCAGAGGCTGGAAAGAGCTTTTGTAAGGGACAAAAAACCCAGTCACTGGTTACTTCAGTGAGCAGAGGAGTTATACAGATGGATGTTGTAGCTGTGATGGTCTCAGTATACAAGAAAACCATGGTTTATAGAAAGAGATAATATTTTTATTAGTCTAAATGATTAAGAAGCTTGGAAAAGAGCTGGCAAGCTTTCAAGCATGTGAGACCTGAAGAAAAAAGCTGAGACATAGCCTATGAATGAATTTAAAGATTGAAGGCATTTATCTTTTATTTGGACTCCTTCACAGTTTCTTAATATTTGTAACTCTGACACTAATTGGAGTTTACAAATGAGGTGAAAGTTCTCTTTTTAGTGTCCTCCCCTGAATGGAGGGCATTTGTCTCTATGGGGAGGCTGTTCATTTCTCCAGTTGGTCCCTACTAAGTGTCCAGTTGTCTCCACTAAAACATTTTTGCATAGGCTGCTGTCTGTAAAATACTGACACCATGGGAGAGGGTCAAGGCTGCCATGGAACCCAGCCACAAACTGCTTTGTGACTCTGGCCATGCTCCAGGTTACCCCTCTGGGGGATGTTCATGGTACCTGCTCTCCTCTGTATCTGGGGGGAATAGGCTGAGCTCCTTAGACTCCATCTATAGCCACTGGAGAGGGAAGGGTCTTCCAGAGAGTGTTTTGGAGCATCTGACTTAGGCTACATGCCTAAAGGAAGCTCTGGAGGAACAAATATCTCTCCACCTCTTTTGGAGAGCTTCAGGAAAACCAGCCCCAGCTGCACCCCACCAAATTTTAGTCTCCTACATGAGGTACTCATGTTCCCCTTTCCTCTAAACACTGACCCTTCTGTGTGTCTATGAGCTAGAGAGATGACTCTGCTGCCACCACGTGCACCTTGGTTCACAGGTCTGAACTGAGAAGGGTCAAGTTTAAAGTGTGATCACTAAATCAGATCAGTTTAATCCTCCCATCTCTGTTTTAGAGATGCTACATGGACAGTTACAGTGTGTGTTGTGCTCCTTAGGGAGAGGGAGAAGCTGTGAGGGCACACTGGCATATTACTGCGCAGGGTGGATATTGCTCTGGGTGTCCCAGATAGCACATTACCTCCCTCAGCTCAGCTGGAGCTCATTTCAAAGTTATGACGGCTCAGCAAGTCACCATATTTTCTGGCTGCCTGTCATCTGATGCTGGAAAATTCTATTCAGTCCTTTCAGCAAGTCCGATGAATGTTGTCCTTAGGGAAAATCTTAGTTTCCAGCTTCCACAGACTAGAACAGTGAAATGTTATCATAAAATAAAGGTTTTAGATAACTTGCTGAGAGTTTCAAATGCCACTTTGGTGCTAAAGTAGGTAGATTTTAAGTTTGCTCAGCAAATGAGTTGTCTGCAGCTTGCCAAGGACACCCCAGTGTTATCTTTACGCAACCAAAGAGATGATAATCACCACCGTGGCAGCTCCTGTAGGACAGGTAACCAACAAAAAGCGACCAGCTGTATGAATAACACACTTCTCCATACATCATCAGCTGGAGATAAACAGCCATGTCCATCCTCCTTTCATGTTGGAGGTGGCACCTCCCATTAAGTTGGACTTCTGTGCAGAAACAGGTTTGTGTGCCCCATCAAACAATAAATAACTAAATTGTCAAATGCTAGTCTGGTTCCTCCTAGAGCATCAAATGGATTAAAAGCATTGCCTGTGTTTGATGATGCTGTTATAGCTTCTGTAGTGTATTATGAATCACTAATAGTGCTATATATATATATTTAGGTTATATATATCATATAACAAGATGTTTATGTGCCTCATCTATTTCAGAATAAGCCTTTTAATGAAGGACTTGCTTCCATTTCTAGAAAGCATCTCACACATCTCAAGCATCACTGCAATTTAAATAATTAACAAAAAACATTAGTAAATAGTAGCATAAACCCAAATGCATCTCAAAAGACATGGAGCTGATATAGTGACGTAACAAAATATAATTGATAAAAAAAATTTAAATATAACTATTTTAATCCTCATAATAAATTTACACAGCTAAAATCTCTCCAAAACTCAGTCACCCAATTTAAATTACCAGCTGAGGAAGTTCCTTGGCAGTTGCTGGTGGAGAATGTCTGAGCCTGTGCTTTGTCACCATTCAGTTTAGAGAGGGAAGGGACAAGCCATGGGCACCATTGTAACCCCCCCATCAAAACTCGTAAGAACTGTGTCTCTGAAGGGTCACATCTGAGTCACCACATCCCCCCTTTTGCCACCGCAGGTGACCTTGCAATACACAGTAGGTCCATCATGTCCATGCTGATATATACCAAAAAATGCCAGAGCTTCAGTGTTGGGTTTCCTCCGGTCTCTGGAGAAATGACATACCATAGGGAAGCAAGAGAGGGGCATTGAGCTCTGCCCGTGTCAGGGAATTCCTTAAATAAAAACTGATGGATGAGGCTGGGAAGGGGACAGTCCTCCACTCTGCAGAGGCAGGGAAGGAATTCCTCCCAGGACCAGCACCTGGCAGTGAGTTTAACCAGGTGCAGATGATCCTCAGGCTTGGCTTGATACTGCTTGACACTTTCAGGCAATCTATAGGTCCCATCTCCAGCTGCAATCAAGCTTTTAATCTTCAGAGGAAGGTGAAAGACTAAAAGGGCAGTCTAAAAGCCAAGTGAGGTCTCAATGGGGGAAAATTGATGTTCTTCTTATTAAATTATTACATGGCTTTAATAAATGGACTTTGTTTGTAATATTTTGCTTCATTTCCTGAGGAAATGAGTATTATGCAGCTGTGCTCTGGTTGTTTGTTTGTCTGTCAGGTTTACCCCTGTTTAATAATTATTGAGACTGTTGGCTGGTTCCAGTGCAGATTGAAGGAAGGGAAAAGGCTATCACAGTATTAAGTTTTAAAATATTTAGGAAAATTAGCAGTGGGGTACAGGACAGAGACTAAGCTAGTGGAAAAGGTCACAACATGAGTTCAGCACAGTTATTCAACACAAGAGAATCCACATGGAAGGGAGCCACAGGAAGCCCAAGAAATATTCCCTAAGTCCCAATGCTTAAGGAACAACATGTTAATACATTTTTTTATAACCCCACTAGAATACTAATTAAACTGGCCCATTCCCCAGGATTCCTTTTAACTCCCTATTTTATATTCCAGCAACTCCACTTCTAGCCGGTGCATCCCCTGCCCAGTCCCATGATCTCTCCATCTACCTGCTACGCCAAAACAAACCCTACTTTTGACCCTACAGGTCACCTGAAAGGATAGACCTGGATACAACAACACATTTGCCCTTACCCTGGCATTCAGTGCACAAGAAGAAAAAGAAAGAAAAATCTTTTATTGTAAATTTTGGGGCAAAAATACTTTTTTTCAGCTTGTTGACACTGACACTTCCTTCACTGTTGGAAAAATCATTTTAGATGGTAATGAAAAACAAGACCAAAATTTCCCACCTCGATCTGGGTAAAACAAGGCTTTTGAGTCAGTGCAGTCAATCCAGGCTCTCCTGACACTCATTTAGAGCTGTCCAGATTGTCCTGCTTGGCTTGTTGCACTGAGATGGCGACTCCCTGCTGTGAAACACCTGCAATGCCTTAACAGGGGCTCTCCAAGGCACCAGAATGTGGTTTTCCCCTATGGACAACTTTTCATTGACTTCAAGAACAGCAGGGGCAGGTCTAACTGGGCAGATATTCCTCAGCTTTGCTTAGTGTGGAGAAATGAAAGTCTCTTGAGCTCTCCGTAGAGTTTGCATGGTGTGTGTGCATGTACACTTATGCCCACACATCCACTCACCTGGACAAAAGGTTTCAGGGAAACATCTGAAGGAAGAAGAGCTGTTTCAAACAACATTGGCACAAGAAGAAAAGAGTAGGGAATGGTTGTAAACAAGCTCACACTAAAAAATTGAAAGAAGACTTCCAGCCATCAGAACACTGAGGTTTCTCAGCACATCTCCATGGAAAGAACAGAGGAAGATAGCTTGTTGCACTGTGGGGCTGGATGATGGAAGGGCAGTGAGAGCACGAGCTGTGCCCACTCTGATGATCAGAAGCAGCTGTAATGATGAGAAAAAACAATACATTTGCCACTTTACACAGCAAGTGTTAAGCCCTAATTTATCTTCTTGACAACTGAGTTTGTATTTAACATAACTACGTGGTTAATCCTGCTGACTCAATTTCTTGTAGAGCTGAGCAGACTCTGAAAGGCATGGCAGAGATGGCTCTGGGCTTTTCTGCTAGAATGGAGGACAGCCACCATTCCTAAGATCTCTTCCCTGATACACTGTGCTGACATTTTTGCAGGAGCCAGAAGATTTTACTTTCCTCCACTGGGACATAAAGCAGTGTAGTGCACTTTTCTTTTTCTCCCAACTTGCTCACCTCATTGCAAACACAGTACCAAAAAAAAAAGGTTCATCTTATCCCCCTGGTGGAGTAGAACAACAGAGGATCCATATAATTTACTGAGCTGGGTGAATATCAAAACTCTTCCATAATGCACAGCATGCCTCTGGCAGTCATCTCTCTCTTTCTGCCAGCAGGACCTAGATCAAATCTGCAGTACCATTATCCTACACTGGGCTGACTTATGTCACCCCTACCTGCTGGCTGTCCCATGGAGAAGATCTTCTTTTTATGTTATTGCACCAGGAAAAGGGAGAACGGGCAAGGGAAGAACCCAAAGTACAGCATAAACTTACAATTAAAAGCGTCCTCATCCTCTCTCAGCCAGGCAAGTGGGGCAGTGAGCAGGACAGCTGTCTTTCAGTGCTTTCAAGAGACATTTCAAGCTGTGCACAGCTGGAGCTATTCAGTAGCACACGAAGGAACTCTGTACCCTTGCCAAGGCTTCGCAGCTGCCAAATCTGCCTTTATTAGCAGCAGCATTTCTCGTTCTCCATAGCTGAATACAGAACAAGTCTGACATTATTTTTCATTCAACCTTCCCAAGCATGCTAAGGACATCACAATAATCACTTAGTGTGTGTGTGCATGTTTTATAAGTGTTTTCTTCTGCCTGCATGCATGCAAACACCCCCCCACATGCGCACACACACGTACAGCGGGCAGGATGCAGAGCCACGCTAAAGCATTGAGCATCTCTTTCCTGTGCTGGTCAGTTATACATCTCAGCTGCATTAAACCTCTTGTTACTCATTATCTGTGAGCTCTCCCATGAACAGGTCTTTGTCTGGGCCGGGCTGTTCTTTGTAGGTGGCGTTCTCATCTGCTGAGATGGCTGGAACAGCCCTTAAGTCCCACTTAAGTTCTATTTTAAGGATCTAAGTGGTTCTCAAGTGCTCTCCATGCCTCTTCTGGAGTGAGGTGAACGTCAGCCTGTGCAAATACCTGCCCTGTAGAAGTGAGACAGGGTAGCTATGTCTAACTCAGTCTTTCTTCACTCTGCTGCCTGTTTGGGATTCATTGCTGGTTACCTACCAATCATCAGATTTTAAAGTATCTCTTCAGTCAATGACCAGAAATAAAATCAGCCTACGTAGATGCCAGTCATGTACTCCAAATAATGGGAAATCCCTTATTTGTCTAAGGATGTGTTTTGGCTTCATCTGGCACCTGAAAACTTTCAGACCAGGTTTCAGGCAGGCTTGATGTAATAGGGCATGTGAAGGCATGAAAATCTCCTCTTCTGGAGACCACAAACTTCACAGATGAATCATGGGCAACCCAGAGCTTGCCCCAGCTCTCCAGGCAATACTTGAAAGGACATTGTCAGGAATTATAACCCAGTTGCCAATGGACAAGTATGATTTCTAAAAACAAGTTCAAGTGTTGCTCTTACCATTTAATGGCTATTTGTAATGTTTAAATGTGTGTATGATATCAGTCCTCTAAGTACCTGAAGCACTTAACAGACAATGATGGTGTGCACTACACAAACAGCACTATGATTAGAAAATTAGTTTCGTTTCCATTTTTCATGTGGGAAAACTAAAACTGAGAATTTCTATAGCTTTCCTGTCTCTGTCAGAGAAGTCTGTGTAAGAACTGGGAATACAGCAAAGCTATTTTACTCCTGTGAACTAAAGAAATCTCATCACAGAATTGTGGAAGAAGAACAACGTATGTTGGTAGAGATTTTGAAAATCACATAGTCTGACCACATGCTCAAAAAAGAGCCAGCTTAGATCAGGTTACTCAGGACTTATTCCAGCTCAGTTTTGAATATCCTCAGGGGCAGACATTGCACAACCTCACTGCGTAAATTGCTCAAAGATCTGACTACCCCTCACTGGGAGATTTTTTCCTAATACCTACCTGGAAGTTCTGCTCTTGTGAATTGTCTCCATGGCCTCTTGCCCACTGTGCACCTCTAGGAAGAGTCTGGCTCAGTCTTCACTATATTGTTTTCTCATAAAAATGAATTATGACCACTTATGTCACCACCTCCTAAGATTTTTTACTTTATTGCTACATTTTTAACAGCTATGGTAAAGTCTTCATTTTGTTAAAAATTACTTCTGATGACACAGCTAAGTATATTCCAGATACTGCAGAAGAAATTGTATTTAGCGTAGTCACTCCCTTCTCTCAGTGAAGCAGAAAATCAATGCAATATGTGCATCTTGTTAGGGCCTACTCTTGCTTGTGAAGGTTTTCCTGATAAACTCTGGCGACGCTAACACTTTTCTCCAAAGGAAGTTTCTGCTTCTCCTGGGATTCATCCTCTGCAGATGCAAATTGTCATCACCCTATTAAGTCAATGGGACCATGACGACTGCACTTGCCAAGCTGAATTGAATAAAGCCTTACCAAAAAAAAGGCATGAAACTGTATGGAAAGGATGCTATAAACGCCATGGAACCTGCACAGTGCGTATCGCTTTCTTTTGGTACAATAAACTTACTCCTGCTGTCTGCGGTGAGGTGTAATACAATATTAAACTTTATAGCTGCCGAGTAATAGACTAGTGCTGGCATTAAAATCTGCCAATTTTCTGTTTCCTATGCTAATTCAATACTAATTGACAATTATGTACTTGTAGGCATAGGCTTGCTGTAAACATGTAAGTGGGTGTCTGTAAGGTATATAGAAGATATCAAGTATGTCTGTGAGGAATGTTTAATTCACCTTTTGGGGGTGTAAAAATACCTTTTTGAATGAAGGGATGAATAGAAAGTTACAAAGGGTTTTTCATTAGGTCATAATCTTTCTCTTGTTAAAAAAAGGCAAAACCTGATATACATACTATAGTCACATAAAACAATAGTCACACCTTAAATCTGGAGGGAACTGAAAGGAATTCACATCTTTCCTACTTTATGTAACTCAAATGGAAAAAGGATGGCAGGGAGTGGCTAATTTGCAGTGTCACTTCTACAAAGAGCAATTCTTTTGGGTTTGCTGGTACACAGGGCACAGGAGGACCACAGGAGGGACCACATTCAAGCATTATTGGTATTTTTCGAGAAGTCATGTGCTAACAGGGACATTAAAGCAGGCCAGGTTTGGCCCTGTGCCTTTTTAGCTCACCCTCCTAATGCAGGGAATTATTCTGACAAGTATTTCTGTGTGTTCTGTGGTGGTGTCCTCCAACTGCCTTTATCCTGCTGTTCAAAATTCGTGACACAGAGAGAAAGAATAACTGCAACAAGCTGAACATGTTATAGGAGAAGTTCTCTGAGCAAATGCTCTAGAGCTGCTTTTAATGGCAGAGTCATGCCATCCATAAAAAGCTGAGCAAGCTAGACCCCTCTCAGATGCTTGCAGCATAGCTACCCTTTGCTATTAATTTTTTGAATAGCTTTTCTTTGGTCCAAGAAACTAATTTATTGCAACAGACGTCCTTCAGAATAGGAATGAAATTCCATCAGACTTCAAATGAACTCTTATTACACTGCAAATAGGTGGCAGGAGTCTTCCCAAGTTTAGCACTACAGCTCTGCAACCAGCCAAAGAGTGATGTGGATTTAATTTTAGTCCGTGTATGAATTATTTGGAATGCTTTTATTATTTTATTTTACAGATATTTCTAAAAACATTAAAAAAATAAAAAAGGAAAAATTCCTAACAGCAAACACATCTGTGCTACATATTTTCCCTGTGTGGCACTGCAACAGCTTCAGTCTACAAAAATTAATGGACTGTAACAATATGGTTGGAATTTAAATGTGGAGTTGGCGCCAGAATCGGGAAACAGACAACATTCCCTGATTGTAGAAACGTGCAGATCACCTTTTCTCACTTAGGCAGCTTTAAAAGGAAGGATATCCCTATGGGTGTCCAATTTATGTTGTCAGCATTCAATCTATCCATACAGTGTATTGTGCTGTCCTGCTGCCTCTGCTCAGATGCACCAAACTGATTCCCTCCAATGATGACTTAATTTTTCCTCAACTACTAAACATAAAAATTTGTCCAAGAGTGTAGCTTTCATGGAAGAGAGTCTGACACAGAGAGAATTCCGACAGATTTTTCTAATCCAAGTCATACATTGTGTGTAGCACTTCCAGCAGCCTCATGCATGAGATACTGACCTCCCAACCTGTGATCACAGGTTCAGCTCACACATGAGTAACACCTTTTTGTTCCAATTTTAAAAAATGCAAGAAAAAGACTGTTTACTGTAAAAGAAGCATAAAGGTGTTCATTAAATGAGTGTTATGTAGAGGCATTTCAGACATTTGCACGTTTGTTGAGAACTTAAGTGGTGACTACAACAAGCTATCAATTTAAATGAGGTCAGTAAAGACTTCAACACATCTTTTCAGGTAAAAATAGTCTTTCTAAGAAAAAAGACAAAAATGGACTTATCTGGGTTGTTTGAGCAGGCTGTATATATTCTGTCACCAAAGAGCTTTAAAGATGGGACAGTCAAATCTGTGGGGAATTACCTGCTTTTAACAGACACTGGACAACCAGACAAAGACTAACTGGATTCTTGAAGCCCTTCCCCTGCCTGTGGTTCAACAGTCAAAGACCCTCTAATCACTTTATCCTGAAAATTGTATACAGACATTAAAGGATTAGTTTTTGATTGCTGCACAAGCTTGGCAATAAGTGACAGGGACAGAATCTCCAACACCTAGAGAGAGAGTGTTGCTTGTTACAGGTGCACATTTTGTCCTCATACAACAGCTCTGTCAGCGTGACTATCCCTAGGACAACAGGGTGAGATTAGCAGAATGAGGAGTTCATTTCTGTTAGATCATATGGTACAGCTGGAAAAGCTAAACAGGCGTTTGTGTACACAAGCCCTGTCCCCCACGTCTGAAACAGAAGCAGCAGTTCAAAGGTAAACAAAAATGAGCAACATTTGGTTTACTGAATATCATAGGTCATTTCTGAAAGAAAAGGTATTGGGCACTTGTAGAGAAAAGATGCACAGGGAAGGAGCTAGAGGGACAGAAATTGTAGGGTGGGTAACTCCTAGGAGCCAGGTGGAGAGTCCCTGGTTATTGGAGCTGTTTTATCTGCCAGGTGTATCTTTGTCAGGTATTTCTGTAGGTTCCCTTGCAGCTCATGGAAACTTTGAAGGCTGAGCTTGAACTTCCCCAAACTGGGAAGGGCTGGAAAGAGTTTCTCAGCTCTGAATGACTTCTTTAATTTTCAGGAGTTGGTGTCTGTCCCTCAAGTCAAGATCCAGTGGATTTTGACTAAGATACTGGTGAAATCAAGTGGTCATGTCCACTAGGAACAATCAGTGGAGCAGTTGCATGTCCCAAAGTGACAGCAAGTCATCTGAGGCTCAGAGGACAGCCCTGACTACCCTGTTAACCTGCAGTGAAGGGGAAGTAAAACACATCAGCCTAAGCCTCAGCAAGAGCCCTAGAGGATGGTGTTTAAGGTGTCATCTGCAGCAGGCTCAGAAAGCACACATGACACATTACCATGGCTCAGCTGGTGCCCAGGGAGAGAACTTCATATCTGAACCATAAAAAGCATTTCAAATCCATCATGTGCAGAAGCCAGACACTGAAATCTTCAGTGTCTCCTTTCCACTGGGAAGGAGTGAGAGGAAGCACAGGTCACATCCCATAGAAAGAACTGGGCATGAATTTGCAGGCTTGCCTGTGTTAATTAAAACTTCGCTTCTTTTGATCTCAGAAGAGCCTGGATGGTGCCAGATTCTCATATCCAAAGGACCAAGCGAGGCTCTGCCCATGGAGACCACGAAGCAGGAGAAGCCAGAGATGTGAAGTGAGTGAAATGAAGACTGGTGTCTCACAAGGAACAGTCTTGGGACATTTGGCTCTTTGCCTAGGACACTGTCTATTATTTTTCCAAAGTGAATCACCACAGATATCGCAATTTAATTTGTATCCTTTTGAATAACCAATCAAAGTGGTCTGAATTTGAGGTCATTATTCATTCTACTTATTTACCAATTCCTTGTCTTTTCTCTCTGTTGCAGACTTCCTAACCTCAGTTACCTGTAGAATCCTAATTTGGAGATTCCATGGACTGGCAGCCAAGAATGGAGATTTGACATTTCTTCTATGTGGATTTAATTCAGTATATTTTATAAAAATAAATGCTCCCTGTCTGCAGAACAGGAGCCCTATGGGCCATCAACTTCCATTAAGAAGTTGGCTTTCAGCTGTTGAAAAAGTCTCCATAAAATTTGTGGGTGGACAAGAATCATATTTTTTCAAAATATTGCTAAAGGCTACAAGATGTTGATTGTTTTCATTATTTTTTCCAATATAAATTGATTGGTAACCTTCCCACATGCCATTTCACAGCTTCAGCTTACACTCAGGCCTCTGGGATCCCTTGGCTGCTTGATTCATTCATTTGTGGGTATAACTGATGTCAATTCGTTATTTCAATGGGCAGGGCAGCCTGCCAGCTCCTTCTGTGGCAAACTGATTTTAACACGATAAGATTCTCATTTCTGCAGCAGTGCATTGAGTACTTTATTGCTGAAATATGTGCAATGACACTAATGATGGATTTACTGTTTCTCTGAGGTGTGTAGGTGGGGAAAAATAACCAGCCCTTGCTTGGGTGGAAAAATTCAGCATCTCCCTTATAGCTGGGTACATGAATGATTTGTCCAGGAATAGTTCGTTTCAGATTTGCACCTTTGAGTGCAAGAATGGCCCAAAACACCAATTTGAGGTGCTACAGGTATGACAGGCAATGAAGAGGGGCAGGCAGCTCTGAAAATGGAGGTGTAAGAGAGCAAGGCATGTAAGAGAGCAAGGTGTGTCAGCTCAGGATAACGTATTTTGAATCATTTATCCTCTCATGGGTTTAAACACTTTTAGCTCCTCAGCCAAGTGAGGATGCACAGCAGCAGATGATCTACACAATTCCTTGGTTTCCCTCTACTGTGCAATTGGAACATGGTGAGGATTTCTCTCATGATGATGGAGCAGAGATCTATGGCTGTGGCAAACCCTAAGTGTGTTTATTTTCTGGAGCACTCCACATTTACAAACATCAAAGATGACAAACAAGAAAGACATCAGTTTTTCCATCCCCTACTGCCTCCTTGATAGTCACAGAATCACAGAATAGGGGTTGGAAGGGACCTATTCAATATTTCAAGAATTTCTTTTTGCTTTTGCTGATGTGTCATTTTGGAATAAATCTGCAGTCCCCTGGCATTCAGAGAGTTTTAATTTTAAAAAACTAGATGTCCAGGCCCCCCTCACTGAGCCCTCCACCATTGCTCAGTTAGTAGTTTGGCATCTGCCATAGCAAATCTTGGTTCTACATGGCTGAGGGATGAAGACACCAATCATCGGCAGGCAGGTGGTAGACCAAGGGGAACCTCTTAAAGGGAAGAGTTTTAACATGTGCTTAATTCCCAGTGAAGTGGAGCTAAGC